>RJWH01000316.1:554029-606529 GCA_004363575.1 Solenodon paradoxus
ACTACCCACCTCATTGAGTTGTATGAATTAATAGAGATTATAAATAGAAAGCATTTTGCAGAGTATCTGGATTATATTAAACCAAAATGGATGCTAGCTGTTATTACTCAGTAAGTGGCTAACCACTTAGAAAACAAGATATGAGAGCTCCTCTGTTACATTTTGTGCCAAAAACACTCAGATTAATTAGTTAAATGTAAAAAGTGAGAACTATAGAAGTACAAAAGAAAATATTCTCTGAATATCTATAATAATCTTGTTATAGAAAAAAAGAAGCAGAAAACACAAAGCCTTAGACCTATGGAAGACTGCTAATATTTTTAAACTTATGATGGAAAAATATTCACAAAAATAAAATACACATGGTAGAGAAGAAAATACATAGATATAATACAAAGGATCATACTTTGTTTAGAGAAAATATTTCTGTTATCAATGTTTTCTGCTAAAATGTATGTTACATGAAACAGTTAATGAATACAAACAATGTGTGTCATAACTTCACTACTCTTTCTAGTCTTATGGACTTCTCAAATTTTAACTTAGGCAACTGTCTCCATATGAAGGAAGAATTTTAAATGTGCTTCAGCTAAAAGACCATTCCTAATCAATCTAAATTATGTATTTCCTTAAATTTGTTTCTCATGGTTTTTGTTTTTCATAGCTCTTTTTGTTCTTTATCATATATGTATGTGTGTTTATTTCTTGTCTTTTCTCCCACTAGACAATATGTTCACGGTGACAGACTGTGGAGTATTAGCCACTCAATAATAAGCTCTTGGCATAGACCAGGTATTTGGAGTAATGAAAGTGAAAATCATAAAGGATCCTGAATACATATTCAAGCATTTATTTTTCATGGTTAAATCCTGCTTTGGTTTCAGCGAAGGGTGGGTAGAGAATAAAATGAAAGGAGCTTGCCTAGAGATCAGGTGATTGATTAGAAAATGAATGGAAATTATCCAAGAAATTCTGAAGTTCTAACCTAAGGAAGTTTAATGGAAATCAAAGAGGATTGGTTTTAAAGATATTTAAATTTAGACTTTTAGCTGAAACAGAGTATACACACATATATATATTGATATATATACCTATATATACACACATGTGACATATATGCATGCATATTTATAGACATGTTTATATATGTGTGTATATATATATATATATATATATATGGAAATAATGAGAATGGAATTTGATTCTGTATTTTAGGGCAGAACGTAAACTTCTATTGCTATATACTGTATTAAGAATCTGTAATTCTCAGGAACATAAAGTCAATGAAGAATTTTGAAATAGGATTTTTGTTTATTTTTTATTTTTGTTTTTGTGTTTCATGACTAGCAAGACAAAGCTAGTGGGACATATGGAGGAGACTTCTAGAGACTCCAGAGAGCTGAATTTTCAGTTTTATAAGTCATGTTCTAACTTAGTCTATAGATCCAACATTATTTAAACGATAAAATTTTGGAACCCTGACAATTATTGTCAAATAAGTGTTCTTCATTATCATCATTAGCACTACTACAAGCAATAATAACAGTAGCAATGACAGTAGCAATCCACAAACATTTGTTGAGTAATAATTATGTATAAGGCATCAGATTGAATACATAGAAATCTGGAATAGTCCCTAATGTCAAAGAGGTAGAGAATATGCCTTAAAATGCACTGATCACGTAGGATAGCATGTGAAAAAATGAATTCTAGGAAAACTAGTTGTTACTGGAGTTGAATGAAAAAGAAACTTTACCATAGTTAACATCTATTATTACAGATATTGATTTGTGATAATGTACACCTTAAACCTACATTGTTGCTATGTAATGTTCCTTTAATAAAATTGTTTTTAAGTATCTTTAGGAAAAGATATATGAGCAGGTGAGACTTGAGCCTTTGAGGAAGGGACAAATTAAAATAACAAGAAGGGAAGGGGTTGGTGAATCAGTTAAAAGGGGTCAGTTAATGGTGAGGGGTAGAATTGGATTGTTTGTGGTAAACGTAATGCATTATAATCAGATGTTGATTTCTAATGCTGCATGTCTTAAGCCTATATAATGGTATGATGCAATCAATATTCTTTCCACATATTTTTTTAAAAGATAGAAATAGAGGAATGACAGCTGCTCAATTAAGGAGCACTGCAGGAACACAGGTGAAGTCAGAGTTCCCATGCCTATTTTAAGGATAAGTGAACAAATGGACAAATAGACTGCTTTGAGAAAACATTTGAATTCATAAAAGAAAACTAAAGAAAGTATTCATGAAGTGGGATGGAAACAGATTGTAAGGTATCTTTGATATCAAAATAATGATGGCTTATTTTGAAGAAATCATTTATTTAAAAGAAATTGGAAATCATTTAAAAGTTTTGAGCAAAGTATCTATTTGTAGATGATTATAAGCGATGAGCCTAATGAGCTTATTCTAGGTAGATTTTATGAAAATTCAGGTTGATGGTGTCAATTACAATTCCAGTATTTTAGGAAATGAAAATGTGAACCTGAGGTGAAGTAAAAACAGTAAAAATGTGGTTTTTTTCTCTTTATTATGAAAATTTTCAAAATAAAACAGTGTAATGATTCCCCAAATATTCACCACTTGGCTTTCAACATCAAAAATCATCAATTCATGATTTGTCTTATGTTATCTATATTCTTGTGTACCTACTTTACCTCCAGGGTTTCAAAAGTTAAATATATTTATATCTATATATGTATGATATTGTATATATATAAAACCATAATACCTAAAAAGTTTAAAAAACTTAACAATCCCAGATATTCAGTGTTCGTTTCCAAAGTTTTTGTGAATTTTTTTTTCAGTAATTTATTTCTTTGGATCAGTAGCCATGCAGGATCCATTCATTATAATAGGTTAATGTTTCTTAAATATTTTACCTTTAATTTGTCTTCCATATTTCATCTTGAAATTTATTTATTATAGAACAGAGACAATATTGCTGGTTGAATAATCATGGTAGTAGTTGCAATGTTCTTCTATCTCCTGTATTTCGCAGAAAATGGTGGTTCTTTTAAAAAGCTTGATCAAATTCGGTTTGTTTTTATTGTTTTTAGATAAAAGATAATCTAAAAGTAACACTATTAGTGCACATAATATTTAGTTGTCTCTTTTTGTGTTATAGCAGCTGTTATAAAATGATATTCTAATTTAAGAATTTTTTCATGAATTGAAATACAATAAAAATAACCTTCCCATCAATAATTTGATTGCCTTGACAGATACAGTTCATATAGGAAATTGAGGATAAATGTTTATTGCTCTTTATGCACCATTTTAAAAAATACGTTGGTTCCCTAACTTCTGGGTTACTGATGAGTTTTCCTTTTTTATTTTTAAAGAATACTATAAATATATTAAAACATGCTTTATGTATTTCAATCTATTGCAGTTAGATTTATGATGCTAAAATTGACCTATATTTACCAATTGGAAGGTCTTTAAATTATCTTCCGAGTCTTTTTGATACAACTCTGGTAGACTTTGGGGATTTTCTCACTTTTTTATTTAAGAAATAGTCCCAGATTCATATTTTAAGTTTTCTATCTGGCAATCATAATCACCCATTCTACAAAAAGACTTTATTATTTGTTCTATGAGATGGTATTTAGAGACCATAAGCAGGTGCATGTCGCTAGTGTCTATCATTGTTTTAGTATTTTCTGAGGGCAAGGCTAAAATATGCATACAGTTTAAAGATGAAATTTCTTGTGAGTTCATATTCATATTTATTGTGAGTTTCAATTCAATTTAGGATTTTATAATTTTTATCTAAATATATTGATCTTACATTCATTTCCTGTTCCTCTCATGCCAACTCTCTTGTTTTCAATGATAATCGTTTAAATCCTCATTTACCTCTTTCTTCATTACAAAGAGAACTGTCTTGTCGTAGCAATATAATACTTGTACTTATAATATAAATCCTCAAGTTACACTAGTTATTTAAAAAAATTTTTCTCGAGCTCAGAATTTCTGAGGCAACACAGTCAAATTATTGCTTTTAAAGTCATTGTAAAACATTTTTGTATGGTGTCACTTGTCTCTTCTTGCATGGATTCTACACAATTTTAATTCCAGAAGCTTTATAATATGTGCCAATAATGTCTAAGGCTGAGTTATTTTCATTCTTCTCTGTTTAGTTACCTTTGATTTAAAAGTTTTTTGCTACTTTTTTTGGTTTTTTTCCAACTGAATTCTGTTTAGCTTTAAGGAAAAAAAACCTACTCATTTTTGCATTGTGTTGAAATATTTATAATGTCAGATGTTATTTTTTCCCACCCAAAAACATTATATGTCTTTTCTTATGTTCACATCTACTTTTTTGCATCAATTTTTTACTTTATTGAGGAAACCTTACATTATAACATAGCGTAAGCTTTAGGTAGCATCATTATAAATCAACATCTGTATATAATACATTAATTTCACCACCAATAGTCCAATTTTATGCATTGTATAACTGACACCTTTTACCTTATTTGTCTACTCCCCTCAACTTTCCCTTCTCGTAAACACAATCCGATTTTATAATTTAAGTCTATTTTTGTTTGCTTTGGTTCATTTTTTTATTTTCTCTATATGCCACATATAAGTGAAATAATGTGATCTTTCCCTTTCTCCTTCTGAAATATTTCATTAAGCATAATTCCTTCTAGTTCCATCGATGTGTTTGAAAATGTCAGAATTTCATTTTTTAAATAACTAAGTAGTATTCCATTGTGTGTGTGTATATATGTATATTAATATTTTATATACACATCTTCTTTACCCAGTCATTAAGCAGTGGGTACTTAAATGTCTTACAGTTCTTGGCTATTGTAAATAATTCTGCAATAAATATGAGGAACCATACTTTTTCAAATTAATATCCAGAAGTGGAATGATATGGAATATCTGTTTACAAGTTTTTAAGACTCACTCTAATGGATTTACATAATAATTGCACCAATTTATACTTCTACAAATGGTACTTAAGGTTTCTCTTGTCCCTGTGTCACTTCTACATGTTTTGTCTTTCAGGTTTGTTTTGGAGTCTACTGGATATGAAAGACGTTAAAAAGGTGAAACAGCAGGACTGGAATATGAAGGGGAAAAAAGAAAAAAAAATATTTTCATTCTCTTTTACATGAGAATGATTTTGTGTTTGTTTGACAAAAATGGGATTAGCTGAGGAGATTAACTGGGAATATTGGTGTGTTTTTACTTTAGTACTGGTCCTGAGTTCTATCTAAGGACTACTAACTATATCAATCAAATGTATACAGGAACATGAATTATTAAAAGAAATTATGACTAATCCCTGAAAGAGTAAATTGCATCAGCTACTTATTAATTCTACTTCCCCCATTACATGAAAATATATTCTTTTAAGAGATTGTGCAGTCTCATGCAAATTGCAGGCAAGGATTTTAATCCCCAGGCTTTTCAAAGTTTCTCACATCATAATATCCTTTTTGAAACCACCCTGCTGCCACGACCCTATTATGTATTTGAATATCTAACTCATGCTAGAGTTTTTCAAACAGTCCTATGACAGGTTTTTTTTATTGGGCTCTCTCTTCCCTCTCCCACCTCCTTAATTTACCAATTATTAAATCTTTTTACTATCAACCAAATCCTGTTAACTCTATTTCCTAAATAAGACTGAATAAGAAAGTTAAATTTATTTTCTAAAAAGCTATTGAAAAATCATTTACTCTTCTCTGCTATCATTTCCTATGCTACTGCATTACTCAGAACATATTTCTCACCATTTGGAGAATGACTTCTCAATAGTCATCTTGTTTTCTTCATCCTTTTGTTTCCTTTCTTAGATGACTACATTTGGTAATATATATTCTATTATAATACTTTCAAGTCATCTTCTGTACTATTACCTGAGTC
The DNA here is from genome assembly GCA_004363575.1 of Solenodon paradoxus. Classification (NCBI taxonomy): domain Eukaryota; kingdom Metazoa; phylum Chordata; class Mammalia; order Eulipotyphla; family Solenodontidae; genus Solenodon; species Solenodon paradoxus. The sequence continues at coordinate 559,940 of RJWH01000316.1, forward strand.
TTTAAAAATGTGAGTTAAGTACTTTTATCACCCTCATTACTTAAATAAAAACCTACTATATTTTATAGAAAATGTCAAAGAATTCTTTTTAAAAATATTATGTTTGTTTAAGAGAATCACAGGTAAATTGACTACAGAGAATTTCCTCTGGTAGAGAAATCTATTTAGTGTGATCAAACTATGGGCCTACATTTACAGGATTATGGATTATTTTAAATGTACCTATCAATTTTTGCCTGAAAATACACTTTAGAATATGCTGACATAAAGAAATAAAGTCGAAAGTCCTGATCATGCATGATCTTACCATTGCTGTGACCTCATCTCTCACAGCTTCCTCATATTCCCAATATTCCATGTAAATTGTATCATTGTGCAGTGCTAAGGGCATCATTCACACTCTTGTGCTCTTTGAATGTTCTTGAGTTTTCCATCCTGATTTATCTCTCTGTAATTTTGTGAATATAGTACCATTTTTCTGTACTGATTTTGCTCCCATCATCCACCTAACAAATTACTGTTCATCCTTCAAGACACAGTTTAGATGTCATCTCTTCAGTATCAGTTTGAACATCACCTATTTAGAACCAAATTAGAAGAGATATGATGATTCAAGGAGTATGTGCAAAATGAGATGAGAGCAAAAAATATACCTCCAGTATCTACATTTAGGAATAAATACTAGGAAGAAGATTCATACCAAAAAAAAAAAAAAAAAAAAAAAAAAAAAAGAGAGAGAGAGCGAGAGAGAAGCTTTTTTATACTGATAGGAAGAAAACCAATAGGAATTTTGCTTGATAGACCAATTAAAGATACAAATTGTTTAAAGGGAGGCTCAAATACTACAGTTATAAATAGGAGGAAGAGGAAGACTGTAAAGACACACGAATCTTAATGATGAGCTTAGGAAAGACATTTGATATTTATACATAGGTGCTCTCCTTCATCCTCCACCCTCAAATCTCTTCAAATATTCTCAGAAAACTTGAACTCCATTTCACAGCACAAAATTCTCATGTTAAAACACACAGACTGACACAGATGTGTATATAAATGAAAAGATGTGAAAGAAGGACTGACAACTTGAGATGAAGTTTAAGAAAAGAGGAAGTTCAGACAAAAGTGGAAGACATTGAAGAAACACGACAGAGGAGAAAAGGGACTTTCCTTTTATTCCTCTAAGGACAGAGGTGTATTAAGATTCCGATCTATGGGAAAAGCAAAAAACTTTTGCCCACCATTATCTGGATTTAATATGTAATTAATTGATTGCCTAATAATAACAAATATTCGATAATTTCAAATTAAGGGTATTACAAAAGAAAGATGATAGAATTATAGCTGGAAAATGAAGTAGAGGTGAGAAAAAAGTTTTGCTTGCTTGTAGAAAAGAGATGAGAAAGGAATACATGTAAAGGCAATAGAGAGGAGGTAATAGAATACTAGAACTGACATTTTATGTGTTTGTGTGCATGTGAGCAATGTGTGTATGGTAGAATGGAAGGAAAGAGGCTAGATCAGGGTAAAATTTTGACTTCGTATTTAATCTTTTAAACAATATCATACATTTATTGATCATTAATATTGCTTTATACCTCTACCAGGCACTAATCAATTACATTGATTTTTTTTTAACTAACATTTTAGAGTTTCCATTTGTCTAGCATTTCCATAGATATAAAAACTATATCACTCTATAGCTCTGTGAACATTCAGTGAGAAAATCTTCTTGGGATTGCACATGACAAAGAAAAGGATGTTTCCTCTATCTTAGGTATATAAAACTCATACTAATATTCTCCCTAGATATAGAACTTGCCACCTATACTTTGATTGTTCATTATTGTTCTGAGTATACTGACAATGTAGAATACACTTTAGAGGTGAAAACCACTTTGAGAGTATATAGGTAACCTTTAAACAAAATTAATCCACAAGATATTTCTGTACTATTTTCCTAATTCGCTGTTAAGAAATCAGGCTTCAAGGAAGGTGACATTTACATATTTCCATTTCATTTTGGAGCAATCACATATTACTTAATCAGCGGGAGATATTTATTTCAGAATGTTTTTAAGAATGGGATTTCTACATGATCTAGGAAATGAAAATTGAATTGGATAGATTTTCTCCGAAGTATCTAGAAATTTTATCTGGCCTAGAATACTACTGAGTATGATTCTCTTTTCCTAGCTTGAAACTGCACCTAGAGAGAATCTTTTGTTCTCGGTGCTGCCAAAGCTTCTGTCTTAAGCAGTGACCTCTGTTTAGCACCTGTTCATAAGATGTGTCTGCACGTTGTTGGTGCGTTATGATGACATATATGTTCCAGTCAAGGAGACTGTCATAGAATTCAGGAGATGTTAACATTTTTCTATCTGTATGTGTGAAAGTGACGTTTCCTGTTAATTTTGTTCTCTTGCTAAACTCTCCAAGCAAAAGACTTCTGTGGGAGGCAGAATGATGTCATTATAGTCATAGCATACATTTTCAACCTTTAGAATGAGACATATTGTGGCATACATTTCATTACTTTTAAAAGCAGTGAAATAAAAACTTGGAGGATGATGATATCAATTTTATATTTTCATGTGTGGGGGTTTCCAAGCTTGAGAATGACTCCAGGGCTAAAATTTCCTCTGACACACAGATTTTCTCCTAGACAAGGAAAACCCATCCATGGCTGTTTGTGTCTATGAGACAATAACAATTTGTATATTTGAATTCAGAGGCATTGAGACTTTGTACAGGCAAATCGTCTGGTGCTAACATTTAAAAAATAAAAAGAAACCAAATTTCTAATTTCAACTCTGATGTAAAAACTTGGAAATTTTCATTCCCAGTTTTACAATCAGAAAAATGCTGAGCAAACTGAAAAAACATTAACTTGTTTTGAACTTACCAGATAACTTATTTTGATGAGTAGATTATGACCCCTGAAATCCAGAGAGAGACAAATGTGGGATAGTAGTCTCCTCCTTTCGTCAAGAAGCAGTCATGAGAGACACAAATTATGGAAACACTTAAATAATAATTCTGAGCTCTTAGATACTGAGTATGGTTTAGGAAAGTGTGAGAAATTTCAGAGCGCTTCCACACTTTCTTGGGTTTTACCTCCAGGAACCAAGCCAGATTCTCACCAGGATCTCATATTAGATCTCCTCCAATTCTCAGATTAGGGAGAAATACCTCAAGAATGTTCTCCATAATAAAGGGCTTCTCTTCAAGAGAAAGACTTTGCCATACCCCTAGCTGTCTAAGGAAAGGGGTTTCTCTTCACTCTGGCCTCACAGATTTTCTGTACTTTCAGAAAGAAAAAAAAAGGCATTTACAGCTCGAGGGCCCAATAAAAGACAGAAATTTAATCCTAATATTGTAAAATGCTTTTCTTCCTAATTTTCTACCTTCACATCAACAGATACCCAGTATGATAACAGTGCGTTATACTTCAGGGAGGTGCAAGACAGAATTTACCTAAAGAGACTTCTTAGACAAAGATAGCAAGACTGGAACAGGGAAACTAAAGAAATTTGAAGCCTCTGGAACTTACAGCTACAGAAAACATTAAACCCACCACTATTCCTAGCCACATTTACAGAAAACCTTACACTGATGGCTATTTACTTCAGATCTTATTATCTGATACAGCCTGCCTGGCTTTCTATATGAAGAAATTACAAGACATGCTACAAAAGCAAGAGAAATAGTGCGAAGACAAAGCAAACCTCAGGCCAGATATGATATGAGTGTTGGATTTATGAGATGGAATTTGAAATAACTATGATTAATGTATTCAGGGTGCTAATGAAAAAAGCAAGAAGTGATGGGTAAAGTAAACAGAGGGATGGAAACTCTAGGAAAGAATCAAAAGATGACACTAGAAATAGAAATCACTGTAACAAAATTAAGGATTCCCTAGAACAGTTCATTAGTAAACTTGGCAAAGTTAAGAAATCAATATATGAATTTGAGGATAGATATTCCAAAAAGTTGAGGATAAGCATTCCAAAAATTTGAGGATAAGCATTCCAAAAATTTTCAGAGAGAAAAAAATTGAAAATACTATTGAATAAGTGAGGCACACATTAAAAAAATGTAACGTGCATGCTATTTGAATACCGTAGGAAAAGAGAAAGTGGGTTAGAAGAAATATTTAAAGTAATAAAGGCATATCATTTTCCATTATTAATGAAGCAAAGAAAACCACAGATCCAAGAAGCTCAGAAAACAGTAATCAGAATAAATTATAAAAACCTAGGCATATCATATTCAAACTTCAGGAAATCACAGATGAAAAGAAAATGTTCAAATTAGAATTAAAATAACACCTTATTTAGTGGAAAAGTGGTAAGAATTACAGAAGACTTCCCTTCTAAAACTATGCTAGTAAGAAGAGCGTGAAGCAAAATAAAGTGGAAAGAATAAAAAATTAACCTATAATTCTATATTCAGTGAATTCATTCTTCAGAAGAAAGGAGGATAGACTTTCTCAAACAAAAATTGAGAAAACCCCTACTGATGATAGACATTCCCTGCAGGAAATGTTTTTCAGAAAATTCTTTAGGGAGAGGAAATTGATATAACTCAGAATTCTCTCTCTCTCTTTCTCTGTCTCTGTCTCTGTCTCTCTCACAAACAAAGAAATACACACACACAAGAGGAAGAACATCAGAAGATGAATGAATGAAAACATGTCATTAAATACAATAAAATACTCTTTCTATTTCTAACAATCTAAGAGATATTTGTATAATTTGAAGTTATAATAGTAGCAATGTATTGTGCGATTATAACCCATGAATAAGTGAAATGGATGATAACAATATCATAAGGGACAGGAAGGAAAAATTGGGAAATTGGGAATACAAGTGGCTTGCACCACGTACAAAGTAGTATAGTGTTACTTGGAAGTGGTAATATAGATTAGTTAAAAATATTCATTTAAAATATTTCTTAAATAAATTGAAACAGCAATTAATAACCCTACAAGTAAGAAAGTATTGGCTCAGATGGTTTAATTGTTAATTTCGTTTATAGTTTAAGACATAAATCCAATTCTCTATAATCCTTTCCAGAATTTAGATGCAGAAGAAATAATTCTTAACTTATTCTATGATGCCAACATCAACCTAATCCAAAACCAGAAAAAAAAGGCATTACAGGTAAGGAAACAATAGATCAATATCTCTCAGGAATAAAGATAAAAATTTCTCAATAGATGTGACATGTTTAACTAAAATACATATTCTTTAAAAAGGGAAAATCTCATCAAAATATTAGCAAATTGACTTGAATAATGTTATGAGAATAATAATAATATTCACAGAACAGAAAAAATAGTACATATTTGACTATTATAACTCAGCCCATAAGAAAGAATATAGCCTTTAAATTGAGGTAACTTGACTTACAAAGCAATATAAATTTCATGTGAGAATATTCACTCTTCAGGGACCAGTTAATCCCCCAACACTTTATCCCCACCTTCATGCTCTTTCCCTCTGGTAACAATTCTAGTGTCAATGTCCAAGTTTTTGTTTAGTGTTGTCTGTTCGCTCTGTTTCTTTATATTCTACATGAGTGTGATCATCCAGTATTTGTCTTTCTTCTTCTAGCTTATTTCATTTAACATAATCTCCTCTAGTTCTATCCATGTTATCGTAAGTGGCAGGATTCTTTTTTGTTTTACAGTTGACCAGTATATATATACTACATCTTCTTTGTGCATTCATCTGTTAATGCACTTAGGTTTTTTTCATTTCTTGGCTATTATAAATAATTCTGCTATAACATGGAAGTGTATATATCACGTTTCAGTAAGTGGTGTTGCTTATTTTCAGATAAATACCCAGAAGTGGGATAATGGAATCATAAAAAATTTCTATTCTTAATATTTTGGACAATCTCCATACTGCTTTCCATAGGGTTGCATAAATTTTTGGTCACCAAAAGTGTTGTAAAGTTTCCCTTTTTTCCACATCCTTACCAAACCTTGTTGTTTCTAGTTTTTTAGATAATAGTACCCCTCATAGGTCTGAAGTGATGTCTCATTGTTATCTTGATTTGCATTTCCTTTATAACTAGAGATGTGGAACATCTTTTCAAATACCTGTCAGTCACATGTCTGTCTTCTTTGGAGAAGTTGTCTGTTCAGATCTTCTGTACATTTTTTATGGTATTATTTTTTGTTACTAAATTTTGTGAATACCTATGGCATATAGATGTGTAAATATCTTCTATCAGAAAGATTTTTTTTTCATTTCGATGGTAGTTATTTTCTCTTTGCAAGTGTTTGTTATTTGATATGGTCTCATTTGTTTATTTTCTTTCCTTGTGCCCCTGGAGTTGAGTCCCCAAAGACTTCTCTAAGGAAAATATCATGGAATGTTTTGCCCATGTTTCCTGCATTTTATGGTTTCTCGTCTTACATAAAAGTCTCTGATCCATTTTGGATCATTCTGAGTGTGTCTATGGTGTTAGAAAGTGTCTGGTTTTATTATTTGTTTTTGCAGGTCACTGTCCAGTTTTTGCACCACAACTTGTCAAAAAGATTTTCCTCAATTATTTTTCAATGATCTTCATGCCTATCTTTATTCTAGCATGATATTGTTTTGATTGTTATTGCTCTGTAATATAGTTTGAAGTCCAGAAATGTGATGCCTCCAAGTTTTCTTTTAAGCACATTGACTATTTGGGATTTTTCTGTGATTCCATATAAATTATAATTTTTGTTTCATTTTCTTGAAAAATGCCATTGGAATTTTAACTAGGATTTCATTATATTTATACACTTTAAGTAGTATTTTCATTTTAACAATGTCAATTCTTTCAAACCATGAGCATGAAATACCTTTCCATCTCTTTATTTTTTTCAATTTCTTTTAGCAATGTCTTATAATTTTATTATAGTTTCATTGTCTTTCACCTCCTTTGTTAAATTTATTCCAATATATTTAATATTTTTCTATCATAAATGGGATTGTTTTCTTAATGTCTGTTTCTTCACTCTCATTGTTTGTATATAAAAATGCAGAAAAATAAGGCTTGATATAATTTCAATTTTCATGCATTTGTTGACAGTTGTCTTGTGTTCCAACATATGATCTCTCCTTGAGAATGTTTCATGAGCACCTGAGAAAAATAAATATGTATTCTGTCTACATTGGGTGAAGTGGATTTTTTTTTTATTTCCATTAAATCTCTCTGGTCTAATTTTTCATTTAAAACTATTTCCTTGTTAATTTTCTGCCTGGTTAATCTGTCCATTGCTTTGAGTTTTTATATCCTCCTGTTATTATTGTATTACCACAAATGTCACTCTTTAGTCTTTTGATAATTGTTTCATGTATTTTATTGCTCCCTTTTTGGTGCACATACATACATACATGCACGCACACACACACACATATATATACATATACATATATATATATGATATGCCTTCTTGTTGAATTGAATTGACCCTTTAATCATTATGTAATGTACATTCATGTCTTTTGTTACATTTTTTGCTGTCAGTTTGTTTTTTGTTTTGCGATAAGTATGACTGTTCCTGCCTTTTCAAGGTTACCACTTGAATGTAAGATTGTCTTCCAACATTTTACTTTGAGCCTGTGTGGGACTTTAGAACTTAGATGAGTTTAGTATGCAGCAAAAAAATGGGTTTTGTGTTTTTAATCCACCTATCCACTCTATACCTTTTAATTGGTGAGTTTACAATTTGTGTTCAGGGTAATCTTTGATATGTAACTAATTGTTTCTACTTTGTTGTTTGTTTTAAGGGTATTTACGCAGATTGTCACTATATACTTGTTCTCTTATTCCCGTCTCTTGCACTTTGAAAACTTTGATGATGTGCTTGGTTTCCCTTTACTTTGGTCTTTCTATTTTACTTTGGTTTGTCTATGGGCTTATGTTTGCAACTACCCTGAGGTATACTGATAAGTTTCTATGCTAATGATTTTTTAATATAAAAGCAAATTAATATTGAGCTCATTCTGATCGTTTTCATTTTTACTATGCCCCACCACATTTTATATTTTGATGTCTTGCTGCTTTTAAGTGTGGTTTATTTTTATTTTATACAAATTCTTTTAGTATTTCTTTGAAGACTTGTTGTGTTGTGATAAATTTCTTTTACTCTGGTTTGTCTATAAAGCCCTTAATCACTCCCTCAATTCTAAGTGATAACTTAGAAGGGTAGAGTAGATAAAGGTAGATAAAGGTCTCTACCTTTATCTTTCAGCAGTTGTAGTATACCATTTCTGTTCTCTAAATTTATGCTGAGAAATTCACAGACAGTTTTTATGGTGTTTCTCTTATATGTGACTCATTTTTCTCTAGCTGTGTTTAAAATTCTTTATTTTTGATTTAATTAGAATATATATTTGCGTGTGTGTGTGTGTAATAGTTTATTTTGTTTGGATCTCTTTGAGCTCCTTGGATCTGGCTGTCTGTTTCCTTAACCAGACTAGAGAAGTTCTCAGCAATTATTTCTTCAAATAAGGTTTCTGCCCCTTTTTATCTCCTTTCCCTTCTGGGACCCATAATATGAAAATATTATTCCTCTTGATATTACATCATTAGTCTAATATGTTCTCTTTAATTTTTTTTTTCTTTTCCCCCTCTGCTTAGATAGATACCAGTGTCATATCTTCTAGCTTACTGATTTGATTGGATGCTTTTTCCAGTCTAGTGTTGAACCCCTCTATTGTGCTCTTTAGTTTAACTATTGCATTCTTTAGTTCTATTAATTGTTTGAATCTGCCTCATATCTTCTATTTGTTGTAGCTCTCTGTATTTTCATCCATTGTTCTCCTGATTTCAGTGAGCATCATTAGTAGTCTTTCTTGAAATCTTTTACAGTAGTTTACTTAATTCCCTTGCATTCAGATTTTTCACTGGAGTTTTGTTTTGATCCATGATTTGGAGTATGTTTCTCTTTCTTCATTCTATTTGATTCTCTGCATTTGTTTCTATCGTTTAAACTACACGACTTTTGTTCCCTGGCCTGATATTATGGCATCATATTACAGAATACAGGCCTAAAATATTTGCCGATGTTGCTGAACATTCTATGATGTATAGGCTAAATCCTCTGCTCAGTCAGAATGGTCAGAGATATAAAGCCAGAACTGTATTGAAAGACAAGATTCCATCCTTCAGCTTTGAAATTGGGGCAGAAATTGCAAAGAGATAGACTCACAACTTCCCCAGTAGTCTTGGGTTGCGTCTCTTGCCTCAGCTGCACTTTAGCTGTTAAATTGTTTTGTTTCTCAAGCAACTTTTTCCCTCCAGAGTCACTGAAATGAAGAGAGAATCACAAAGAAAGAAACCCAGAAGTTGTGGACAAGACCACAGTCCTAACAGAGACTGTTGTAAGAAGGAGCTGTGTACCTTCGGATGACCTCAGGAGCCAGTGCACATTCACCCCACAAAAGTCTCTCACAAATCTAACTTGGCAGCAACCAATTGGATGCCATTTACAACAAGGTCCAAGACTGGCCTAGGGGATTAGAACTCTTATCTGTTTTATGGTGATAGCAGCAGGTATATTTATAATGCTGTTTGACTCCAGACAGTAAAACAGCTACTGTTTTGTGGGTCTGCTTTAGCCTTTCTAGTGATCTTCCCTAAGAAAGCTGCTGAAATCTCCATGGTTCCACAGTTCAAGCTTGTACAAAAGTGCTCAGCTACCTGTGTTGTAGATTGTGGTGTTGGCTATATATTGCTGCTCTTAACAATTGCTACCACAGCAACCACAAGAATAAAAAGATCTATGAGGTGTGCTGTCCATGTGGTCCATGCATCTGCCAGATCCAGGAGAACCACAAGAATTAAATTTCTGGCATCTCAAGCCTGCTAAAGGTGGAAAGGTGGGCTTCTTCCCCATTAGGCCTATCTGCAAGTTAGCAGTCTCTGGTGCTATTTGCCACAAAAGAGAACTTATAGAGGATGCCCAACAAAGTCTTTGTTGTGGAGGTAGTCCTTCTATCTCCCACACTGAACTTTTTTGTTTAACAAATGAAAATATTTCAGTCATGTGTTTACACTTCACCTATCCACTCTCCTTGATCTATATCTTGTGTTCTCTGATACCCAGAGTTCTACTTTTTCCAAAGGAAAGCCCCTATATTTTCCTCATCAGGATGTATATGCTTACAGGTCTGTTCCCAGATACGGGGCACTCCATGCGAGAGAAAGCGCTACAACTTCCGGTAAGAGGTTCTGTATTACTGGTTTCTTTCTTGATCCCAGGGTCTTTGTACTAGGCAGCATTTGTCCTGAGATGATAGCTCAACTTTTCCTACCTATTTGGTAACTTGTGTCCTTTTCCTTTTTGGAAATGCTGTTCTCCATTCTTTTTTGAAGGTTATAGTTCTTAAAGGGGTATAATTTTGTTGTGTTTGTGAGGAGGTAAGCTTGAGATATTACCAGTCCACCATATTTGAACCAAATCACTAAAAAAATTTTTTAAGTATTACCCAGCAAGACAGAGAGAAAAATTGATAAGTGAAAAAATGAGATCAACTGTACTAGGAAAGTCCAAATTAGCACAGTCATGTGGTTCCACCTATCAGAATGAATCAAAACTGACAATATCAAATACTATTAAGGATTTGGGACAACAGGAACTTTCATTCATTACTATTGGGATGGAAAAACGGTAAGTCATTTTTGAAGGCAGTTGGAAAGTTTCTTATACTAATAAATATAATCTGGAAATGACACTCCTAGTTATTTACCCAACACTTTTACAAACTTCTATTCACATAAAAGCCTGTACAGAATGACTTTCATAACTGTATTTATCATCACCAAAATCTTGAAACACCCAAGTTGTCCTTCAATAAGTGAATTAATAAACAATCTGTGGTACAACCATGCAATGAAATATTATTAATTAATATAAATTAATGTACTCTCCAGCCATGAGAAGACATAGACATATTTAAAAGCATATTTTAAGTGGAAGTAGCCAATCTGAAAGGTCTACATACAAAGAAATACCAATTCTGTGAAACATGATGAAGAGAAACTTATAAAAACTGTAAAATGATTAGTGGATTCAGAGAGTGGGAAGAAGAATTGAAGAGGTGAAGTACAAAGAATGTATAGGGTACTAAATTATGTAATATAATACTGGAATGGTGGATATATAAAATTATGCATTTGTGAAAACCCATAGAAGAATGCTGCAGAAAGAGTAAAATAATATATGCAAATAAAAAGTAATCATTTAGGATGTCCTGGGATTTCAAAAAGTAATGAACTATGTGACAAAAATATAAGCTTATTACAAGCAGAAAAAGAACAACTTTCCTGAGGTCATGGGGAGAAAAAGGAGTGGACTTAAGTAACTTCATAAGTGAGTAGAGTTTGGAAGACTAAAACAAAATAACTATACATAAGTAATATAAAATAGTTTATAAGTGTTTGTTTTCACTTCCTTTGGAAGTATATGTTAACATTTTGGCTACTATACATGTATACTGAAATTAAATTATTAAATGGTGGATTATATGAGGCAGCTTTCTTACTGTTGGAATGTGAATTTACAAATAAGGAAAGGAGACTAGAATGATAAATGTAGTAATGGATTTGAGTATGAAAAATCTGCACAAACATGTTTAACTTAAATAAAATGGTTATATTTAGTATATTTATTAATACCTGTTATTGTTAAATTTCAGCATAATTAAAGTGAAGTGAATGCTCCCAAATGCATTTTACAAAGTCAACAATATCCTGGTTCCAAAACCACACATGGATTAACCAAATAAGAAATTTAGAGGGTTATATTATTGATAAACACAATGTAAAAATCCTTAACAAAATTTTGGAGATATGAATTCGACAATACATTGAAAGAATCATATATCATGATCAAATGGGAATTATTAAAGGAATAAGAAGATGCTTTAAATCAATAGATTTAATACACTAGAATACAACAAAGGGAAAGCAAAAATCATGTAACTTCAATAGCCATAGAAAGAGCATTTGGTATGATTCAACACCCATTTATGATTAAAACCTCTCACTAAAATCAGAATAAAAGGAAAATATTTCAACATATTGAGGTCAATATAACGCAAAGTACAGATAGCATATTCAATGACGAAAAACTGAAAGCTTTCCCCCTAAGATCTGGAACAAGAAAAGAATGTTGACTCACACCACTACTATTAAACATAGTTTTGGAAGTCCTAGCCATAGTTACTAGGCAAGATAAAGTCATTAATCCAAACTGGAAAAGAAAAAAGAAAAATATCATTATTTGCAGACGACATGCATTATTCTTAGAAAATCCTAAAGACTCCACTAAAAACTGCTAGAAACTATAAATTAATACAATAAAATGGCAGGATATAATATTAAGCTACAAAAATTGGTGCTGTTTCTATATGCAAACAATGAGCTAGAAGATATAGAAAGAGAGCAATCCCATCTATAATCACACTCAAAGGTTAAAATAGTCAGTAAAAAACCTAACAGAGGTAGTGGGTAGTGAAAGATCTGTATACACTGAAAATGATAAGACTGTTAAAAGAAATAGAAAGAGACATAAAGATGGGTATATTGAAATAATTATCATCATTAAAATGACTATCATATCCAAAGCAATATGCAGATTCAATGCAATTCCTATAAAATTTCAATGACAATTTTTAAATAAATAGAACAAATAATATCATAATACATGTGGAACCAACAAACCCTCAAATAGCCAATACAATCCTTGGAAGAAAAAAAAAAATGGAAGAATCATGCTCATTGACTTTGAACTATACTACAGAGTAATTGTCATCAAAAGAATATGTTATTGGAATAACACCAGATACACAAGCCAGTGGATTAAATTGAGAGCCCAGACTAAAGCTACACATACATGGAGTATAATCTACAACAAAAGAACTTATACTATACAATGGGAAAAGGAAATCCTACTCAACAAATGATTTCAGGAAAATTGAATAAGTACACACAAAAAAATGAAACTAGATCACTCTTTTCTATGACACACAAAAATTAATTGAATTAAATGGATTAAAGACCTGGTTGTAATACCCGAAACCGCAAAATATTTTGAAAAAAACATACATAGTATGCTTTATGATATCAACCTCAAAGAAGTCTTTGGGGAAACAACCAAAGAGAAATTAAACAAAAGCAAATATAAACAAATTGGATTACATAAATTCGGTATAGTAAAACAAAAACAAAAATGAAAGGGCAGCCTAGTGATTGGGTCCATGCAAAATAGTTAGCTCATGGGATCAAAGATCTGGACATAAGAACAGAAACCATAAAATACCCAGAAGACAATGTGGGAAAAACACTCCATGACCTCAACCTCAAAGAGATCTTTGGGGAAAGAATAGTTATAGAAAAATAGACCAAAGTAAAAGTAAGCAATTGGAATCATTTTGAGTGACATCAAACTGAAAACTTCTTCACAGCAAAAGAAACTACCACTAAAACAAAAAGGTAACCCGTAGAATTGGATATATTCGTATAGCATATATCTGATAAAAACTTTATCTTGAAAATATATAAAGAACTTACACAACTCAAAAATAAAAAAACAAAATGGGCAAAAGAACTGAATAAATGCCTAACTAAAGAAGACACACTGATAGCCTACAGACACTTGAAAAAATGCTCTACATCATCCATCATTGGAGAAATGAAATAAAAACTGAGACACCACCTCACACCAGTAAGAATGGTCTATATCAAAATGACTGGAAACTACAGTGTTAGTGGGAATGTAAATTGGTGTAACCTCTTTGGAAAATAGTATGTAGATTCCTCATACAAGTAAAGATGAATCTACCAATTGATCCAGCAATCCCATTCTTGGGCATATACCCACAGAATACAAAATCTCTAATCAGAAAATAGTATCTGCACCCCTATGTCCAGAGCAGCATAATTCACAACAGCCAAGTCCTGGAAACAACCTGAATGCCTGACAACAGATGATTGGATGGATAAAGAATCTGTGATATATATATATATATATATATATATACACATATAGATATGTGTATATATATATATATATATCAATGGAATTCTAAGCAGATACTATAAAACATGAAATTATCCCTTTTGCAACAATCTGAATGAAACTGGAAAGGATCATATTAAGTGAAATAAGTCAATGAAAAAGAGAAATACAGAATGGTTTCACTCAGATGTGAAATATAATGAAATGAAACAAGTAGATAAACCTCAGCAAAAACTCTCGGTACATACCCAGGGTGTTTGAAGGGGGTAGGGAAAGAAAAAGAGAAAATGTGACATTAAAGGGCACTGGAACTCTGGTGGAGGGTGTGGTGTGAAATATAGATTGAGATACAATGTCAATATTAAAAAAATAATAATGTAGTATTGTAAACAAAAGCAATCACAAATATCAATAATTTTAAAAAATTTTAGAAAAGTCAGTGCTTATTAATACTTGGAGAGGTTGTGGGATGAATAACAAAGTTTACAACTGTGAAAATATTCTATAGGATGTAATAATGGTGGTTAATATATCACTGCATATTTATCAAAACTAATAGAACATACAATATCATGAATGAACCCTAATGTAAACTATGGACTTTGGATGAAAATGGTTTGTTAATATAAGTGCATCGACTGAATGTGAGACAGGATGTGGGTAGTGGGTGGTTGTACATGTGTGGGAAAAGGAAATCTTTGTACTTTCTGCTCAGTTTTGTGGTGAACCTAAAACTGCTTAAAAATAAAGTTTATAATATCAAAAAATGAAGTGGGTTGACTGATTGGCTAACAAGGTAGTCTGTTGAAAAGAAAAGTAAGCAAAATTTGTTTTTCAGAATTTTGAACATATCACAAAACACAAAACTCTAAGATCTATATAAGGAAGAATAATTTCATATATATTTATAACTGAGTTTACAGATTATATAATAAAAGACAATAGGTAATTATTAGGTCTTATTATAAAAAGGAGTTTCAGGTGATTTAACATATAAGAAAAACCTGAAACACAAAGTCTTGCAAATGTCAAGAACTGCAGTAGAATGTAAAGGAAATTTGAGCAAATGAGTGACTGTTTGTGATTTAATGTTCAGATTGGAAATGGTCAGATGTTTTACTCTGTAGTTTGAACGTAATTGAATCAAGCAGTATATGAGAGTAACTTTTAATTTATCTTTCATATTTGTAACCTGAGATGAGATGCTAATATTATATCAGTCATCCTGAAATCTGTGGAGAAATGTTTCCTCCATTCAAAAGAAAATATTGTAGATGGTAAATAAACATTAACAAAGTCTACTAGGAGTTTTAAGTAGTTTGTTTTTCAATGCCTGCTTTTTAAAAAAAATCCTATCTATTTTTAAAATTTTGGTGAATTTTAAAAATGGTGAGATTTTCAGAGACGATACTATTCTTAGCTATATGTATTTTTTTAATAGATCAGTACATAAAGAATTACCTCTTTCTTCAGACCTCACCACCTATGTCTAAAAGGAAAATGCTTAAATTTATCATTTATTTATTCATTTAATGGTTATTTATAGAGCACTTACTATGGGTCAGGTACTATTCTAAGATATAATTCTAAGCAAAAGAAGATTAACTTTACCCTCGTAGAGATTACTATTGACTGGAGAGACTGACACCAATCAAATAATCACATACAGTAAAGAGTAGGAAGGGGCAATGTATACAAGGGTACAGTAAGAATTCAACTTAGGGAAGTCAGAGAAAACTTCCTAAGGAAGTAAACCTGAAGCTGTCAAATTATGAACAAATGTATCTAGTAGAGGAAGGCAAAAATATTACAGGCAAAAAAATATACTGGTATACAAAGGACTTAATACAAGTTTACTGTCAACATATGACAATAAATAAATAATTACTTACACAAGTGTTAAAACTGCGTTAAATATGAATTTCAAACTTCAAAATTATTTAATTGACCCTGCTAAGGATATGAAATCATGAGTGGGTCTATTTTTTTATTTTTATTTTCTTTCCTAGTTTTCTAAATGTAGATGAAATACATTTACACTATAGAAATAATTTAGAAAATAACCAAAGCAAAAGCTGTGTTACCTCTGTTGTGTTGAATTGAATTGTATGCTTGCTTCTTTACTAAAAAAAAAATATGTTTAACATTCAATGCTTTATTTTCAATCAATGTAAAGTGATTTTTCTCAAAAATTTTCCATTCTTTTAAATGCTCCTATTTTTAACTTATGTTATTCTTGGCACTGAGGACAGACTTATAAGGGAAGGGGGTGCTGTTCCCTGAGAGAGACCTCTCGACCAGTCAGAATGCTCATTATCAGTCCAATTATCCCCTGATAATTGGCCTGCCTGTGGGAATAATAGGCTGGGATGATTTAACTCAGTGCTGACATATTCACAGCATCCTACACACTGCATTCTAAACGTCTTAACTTTTCCTTAAATAATGGAAGAATCTGATTTTAGATGTTAGACTGCTTTATTTGCTCAACATTTAACTTCCTGTGAACACTGAAGAACCACTGTGCTAAGACCAAGGGAATGCTCCTTATTTGTATGAAACTTTGCAATGTTGGCAGTAAATCTTACATAATGTCCAGTTTTTGTTTTTGTTTTTTTTTTTTATTTTGTCAGTATACAACAATCTACCCAAAAGACAAGTCTCTCTTCTTGGATGCTGTGAAATTTAGTCATCGAATAACACTCTTAGAATGGAGACACTTGGCTTGTAAACGCTTACCAGCATTTCAACACTTCTAGATAGTTGGCTAGTGTCCAGATGAGTCTCTAGGGAATGGCCAAGGAGAGAAATTGTGGTGGAATTTTACAGTGGATAGGGCATTTGCTTTTGTGTATTTCTTGAAATAATTAGGTTGAATTAAGTTACCTTCCTGGTATAGTGCTTTAGTTTTCAATTCAAGGTTTAATAGCCTCGCATTTATAGGTCTTGCACTCCTGAAGACTTAGAAGGATAGGCATATTTGCAACTTTTTGGTCTCTTTTTGTAGTTGCATAAATTCTTCTGTTTAATGCATAGTTCACACACTGGCCAGAAACCAAGTGGACAAACTGTACTCACTAACCCTTTAATACTTGGCTCCTTTGTACAATGACTCAGCCCATTATTAGATAATGAAGGAGTGTATGAGAAAGTGGGAGATTATTTATGATGGAAACAAAATGAAACTAATGGGACAAGATTTGAAAGCTGTGATGCATGAAAGGTGCTGTGCAGGCAGCTCTGGCACCACGACAATCAGAGATAAAGGCTCAGTGGGAAGCAGCAGTGTGAACATGACTATGAAGAAGAAAGAATGGATTTCCTGAATGAATCCTTGCCATCTGGTGTTTGTTTAATACACAATGAAGGTCAAATGGCTACCGATCCTTTTTTCCATAGTCCAGTGACTACAAGAATGAGTGGAATCAATGAGTTTATCGATATGTCTGGAATTGACTCACCATATGATCTGATTGAGTCAATAAAACTGAATAAACTTGTCATTACTTTTACAAATGTTCAGATCTATGAGTACGATTCAGTATATTTTTAGCCAATTTGCTACCATCATATGTGAGCGGTACCTTTATTAATCATTTAATTTTATATGTCTATATAATTCATAGAAAGGGTCAGGAGAAAATTTTCTCATAAACTCAATATTTATCCTGTTTTTTAAAAGACCTGTTCAACATTTGTTTCTGTAGAATGGGGTTGGATTAAAGACATTTTTTTCACACTTTGCCTTTTCTATGTATGAGATTGTTTACATATCAATTTTATAGGATTATGCTTATGAAACATTAACTTTTGGTGAAATATGTTTATTAAACATTACATTAAGTGGAATCTGATTTGGATAAGTCATATTTTATTTTACATGGCATTATCTTTCTGCAAGTTGTTCTAGGATGCACATCTATTGTATGATCCTGAAACACTTACCCTTTGCTGCTGAAGTTGCAGGGTTTTCTATGGAGCTCTTTTCTAAAGACTAAAATAAAAGATACTTTTCTCACATTAATATTTCTCAGCTGCCATGAAAATAGGGGTAGGAGAAGCCAAAAATAGAGGAGCCAGCTGTGGGAGGCTGCTTTATTTTTTTATTTTTTCAGGACAACTCAGAAAAGTCTTTCAAATTCATTCCATAAAGAGTGTGTTAATGCAAATACTGTCTCATATTCCTGCTTGCTGTAGTTTGAAGCTGAATAGGCTCAAATATGACACCATGAATGTTATGTAACTGTTGTAGAGGTAATTGAATTGTGAAGTGTGTCTCTGGGATAGATGCATTTGATATTATTTATCTCTTCTCTTATTTTAAGATTCTCTCTACTAAAGTTATATAATTAAAAGTGAGATGATTATGAAAAAGTCTTCATTGTTGAGTACAATCAATGTGTTTTATTCTAGATATCACACCTTTTGTTGCAGCTTGACTTTTTCCCCATGAGTATAAAAGTATTACATACACCCTTGACTATGTAAAAGAAAAAACTAAAAGTCCCCATGAAGAAGTAAATTTTTAGTATATTTGCCCCTTTATTGAACTGAAATAATATAAACATAATGTTGTAACTTGATTGTTTTGTTTAATGTTTTAACCAAATACTTAATATTCATGAAGACTTTTCTGATATTCTCATTCCTAGGTAGAATGACTACTCCCTCCTTTGTGTTCTCACTGCACAGTGATACTATATTCTACCATTAGTATTGTGCTTGTATTTTTATATTTACCAGCTGTAAATCTTAAAAATCAGTAAATACATTTTTATGTTTTATTCAGCATCAAAAAAACGAGTATTGATTAAAGGTATAGACAACAACAGAAATTCACTTGACAATTAGAATAACTCATCAGTTGGGGACTTTAAAACAGAGGGTTAACACAAAAGAAATATATGAAAGCATTTTCTATATTTAGTAGAAATGTCTATGCCATAACCCAAAGGGACTCTTAAAACTTCAGGATAGTAATATTCTGTTTTATTTGCATATTAACTGCTTAATGACTGGGCATACACAGCCCTGAATAATAATAAAGTTGTATAATTCGTTGCAAGATATCAAATGATGCTAACTTTTATGACCAACTAACCATTTTTATCTTTAGAATAATTTATTAATTTATGTCATAGCACTATTGAAATATTGTTCACATATAATATATATAAGCTTAAGTTGTACAACATGATTTGATATACATATGTACTCAAAATGATTGCAATAAGGTTAGTTAACACTCTACCACCTCACATACCTACCATTGTGCGAGTGTGTGTTGATAACTTCTAACATATACTCTTAACAACTCCAAAGTATATAATCAAATATTTTAAATTATAATTACTGTATTGTCCTTTAAATCCCTAGAACTTACTCATCTTATAGTTATAAGATGTACTTTTTGTACAAAACCTCCAATTTTATCTATCCTACACTTCCAGCCCCTAAGAACCATCATTTTACTTTTTCTTATTTTGAGTTTTTTTTTTTTTTTCAGAATCTGCACTGAGAACATATTTGTCTTTTTCTGATTTATTTTACTTTGATTAACACCCTGAGAATTCATCCATGTTATTGCCAATGGCAGGGTTTCCTTCTTTTTCCTTTGTTTTAAGAAAACTAACCATTATTTAAAGGATTATATATATTCACATGGTTTTAGAGGCCTCTGATAGCAAATGCCAGCAAGGTAGGGTTGACAGGTCGACAGAGCTGTGGATGCTCTACTTATACTCTGAGATAATTTAGAAGATAGCTTGCTTCAATCGGGGCTTACAAATCCTAAGAATATAGAAATAACTTTCAGGTTAATTGTCTTGGATTTTCTCAAGGTGAAAGGTACAATAGAAATGTCAAAGTGTGATTACTGTTATTATATTTTCTGTTATCAACCAATAGCTTTACCTCTTATGACTCATTTATTCAAAAGTTGGTATAAAGTTGAGAAGCAGTTCTATATTCAAACTTTGAATAAAGAAAAAATTTAATATGAGATTTATTTAGCATAGAGTTCCTCATACATGCATTAATTTATTTTCAAATCCATGAATTTTAACTGTTTGCCTATTTTGCCTGCCATTATTTTTTAAAACAAAAAATACATGGATTCATATTGTTTTAACAGACTTGGATTATGCAAATAGCTGGCAATTTTAACTGTAGAAATCTTTGTTATGCCTCTACCATGTTTGCTTGTCAATTTCTAGGATATGATTCATTAGGTAAAAATATGGCCGTTCATCTATTTTCCATGTCTTCTTTTGTTTTGAATAATAAAGACTGACATTAAAAATATGACACCTCATTGAAGTACCCTAACATAAAATTCTAAAACTTCTCTGTGAGTTACAAATGGCATACTCTTATTAAAGATACTACCTCCTCAGAGTTAGTTTCTCATCTTCTTCCGCTGCTCTTGAAACCAATACCTATATTAAGAACATGTCTTGGTCTTAAGTACATCAAGGAGTTCATAGTTTCCTATGAAAACTAATTACAGGAGAAATAAAGAAGATATAAAGAGATAAATGAATATTCCATGCTCGTTGATTGGAAGAATTAAGAGTTAAAATGGTCTTCATGACCAAAGTAATATACACATTTAATTCAATACCCATTAAAATTTCAGGAACTTTTTCAAGGAAATTGAACAATGTTAAATTTATATAGAATCACAAAAAGCCTCAGATAGCCAAGCTGTTCTCAGAGAAAATAACAGCATAGGAGGAGATCCATGGTGTAGTAGCAGTTAGGTCAATTGCCTCTGAAGGAACCCAGGTCACAAAAACTTGGGTTTGAGTTCCAGGTCTAGGGGGAAACAACCAGTGTGGAAAAATAAATAAATATAAAATAGAGTGCTGCTTCTTCCTCCTCTTCCCGTCTGCCTGCCTGTCTACTTACCTTTATTCTTTCCTGCACCTTTCCTTTATGAAGAAGAAAAAAACAACAACAAAGAACAGCAGAGGAATCACACTCCATGATTTCAGACCATACAGTCACCGTTAAAACAGCATGGCATTGGAATAAAAACAGATATACAAACCCACAAACCAGTGGAATAAAAGTGAGAATCTAGAAATACAACCATATATATGTAGTAGGTAGGTAATCTATATAAGGACCCAAGAGCATACAATGGAAGAAGAAAAGTTTATTCAAAAATGGCGCTGGGAAAGTAGAATAGAACTGCAAAGAAAATGAACTATGTTACTCATTTGTACCATCACAAAAATTAAGACAGAATGGACTCCAGCCATAAAATACATAGAAGAAAATGTAGGAAAAAAGTTCCATGGATCAACCTCAAAGATGTCTTTGGGAATTAACATGGCAAACGATACTAAAGTAAAACTGAGCAACTGGAGCCGTATCAAATTAAAAAGCTTTTGTACAGTTAAAGAAAGTCCTGTGAAAACAAAAAGGCAACCCACCAAATGGGAGAAGACGGTCACACAACCTAAAACAGACCAGAGTTTAATCTCCAAAATGTATAAAGAGCTCATATACCTCAACTTAAAAAAGCAAACAACCCACTTAAAATAGGCAGAAGAGCTGAATAAACATCTTTCTAGAAAAGACACACAGAATGTCTACCAGCTCATGGAAGAATGTTCTACATCACTAATCATCAGAAATAAAACAACAATAAGATATCACTTCACATCAGTGAGTATGGTCTATACTAAAAAGACTAGAAACAGCAATGGAGCACAGCAGTGGAGAAGTTGTGAAGAAAAAGGAAACTATTATACTGTTGGAATTTAAATTATTTCAGCTGTTTTGGAAAACAGTATGGACATGTCTCAAAAAGTAAAGATACATCTATCACTCAATCCAGCAATCTCACATCTAGGTATATACACAGAAATTACAAAAACCAGAATCAAGAAAAAAATGTTTATAGCAATAAGATTCACAATAGCAAAAACATCCTAAAAGCCCATCGACAATGATTGAATAAAGAAGCATATATACTGGTATATATACTCAGTGGAATTCTTTGTAGCTGTTAAGAGAAAATAAATCAAAACACCGTTTCATTTATAACAACCTGGTTGGGACTGGAGGTGACCATACCAAGCAAATATGTCAAAAAGAAAAAGATCAGTATAGGATGATTTCACTTATATATGGACTATAAATTAATAACACAGACAAATCTCAACAAAATTTACAGAAGACTGGCAAGTGTGGGAGAAGAAAGGAAAAAAACAAAGTGGTGATAAGAGCACAAGAACTCTGTTGGTGGGTGTGGTATGAAATATACACATATTACAGTGTAATTTCAATTTTCTGAAATGCATATAGTAATGTAAGCTAAAAATATAAAACTATTATAAATAGAATAGCATCATTATGCCACCCTGTGAAAATATTTTATTTAAAGTTACATTTTCTCAACAAGATTCTGTATAAGATGCATCAAAAATATACATTTTAGTTTATTATATTATTAATGTTATTTGGTCCCCAAAACGGAATGTTTTATGCTTTTGCATTCAGGAGGAATTTGTCAGTAACAGGGTATGATTACTTTACTTTATAGTTTTTACTCCTTAAGTGGTTGCTGATGATTTTATAGATGGTAAGAGAAAGACTGGAGGCATAGCTATTTAGAAACAGAATGGTATATGTATAGTGTTGCATGACTCACCTGAAATTTTTAGATTCACCTAGTCTAACAATTATAAAGTAAATGCATTTCTTTTACACTATTTTTTTTTAGGAATAATGAATAGGAAGTAGTGGTATTAAGGAGTATTCGAATAACTAGGTCTTTAAGGAAATTCCTCTGAAATTGACATAATAAAGGTAAAACAAATATTTAATTTTAGAATACTAATATTTTTCAAAGTATAAGTTGGGTACACTTAAATTATTTAACTAAGAAAATTCTTATTAAAAAATATCTTCAAGTTACCCTATTCATAGTTCAAATGTCTGAGCTACCATTCAAAGCTCATTTGTTTTGTGGTGTGAAATTCTTGCTTTTATGAATATTATGAGTAAGGGAAGGTGATAACATAAACAAGGATGTATTTTTTCTTTGCTCTATATTTCACTTTATCTTTTCTCTTAGTGGTATAGGCTTAAGGAACTAATTTTTTCTGCATTTTTCAAAGAAAATGTTAAAAATCAGCTTCCTAAACGCAAAAAAAAAAAAAAAAAAAATTGAGTGTTCACATTACTGTATTTTCAAATACTCTCCTAGGTAATCAGTTGAGAACCTGGTAAGCAATGTAACTCTCCTGGAAAATGTTTGGATAAGCTTTTTCTCCTGAAAATTACTTGGCTAAGTTTTGGACAGAATCTCCTGGGAACTTTGTTAGAGGAAGGGTAAATTTCACATTGGCTAATTTGAAAAAGGGTGTGTCTCTATGAAAAATAGCAAATTAAATATATATATATATATACGTCGTAGCTCTTTATTTGCCTGATGTTTGCCCAGCTAGGGTCCCACCTAATGGGCAAGCAACACAAGCAGAGTTAAATTCTAATAACAAAAAAGGTTTGAGTAGGAAGATGACCAGAGAGGCTCAGATAATTAACCTCAAGAAGTTGGGTTCAGTGCCTTTATTGGGGGATTAGAGAGATAAAATAAGGTCATTTCTCTTGTATGGAACAAGACAGAGGGGTCAAGAACTTAGAAACATAGAGAGGGAGAAAGGATACCGTGCTATTCTTAATTTCCCGCTACATGACAGAGGTCAAAACGATGACGCTTCTGAACTTTAAAGAGATGATCTTTCTTTATTGTGATTAAGTTCCCAGAGATGCATTCACTAAACTTCCTAAAAGCAGCAATGAATATTTTGGAATGAACTTTTATAGCAGAAGGTTTCTTGATTGCATGATGAAAATTTCCAGCTAAACTAAGCAATAGAGAGCTACTTTCTATATTCTATCTGGGAGAAATTGTGTCTAGTGTCTAGCTTATTTTAAAAGACTGCTTATCAAAAGACAGCTTTTGAGAACTTAACCTCTCAAATTTCAAAACACATTTACTACACATAAAAACAACAGATATTATCAGCCAAATTTGCCAACTAATTATTAACAATGTAAACTTAAATGCAGCATCTAAGATTTTTTTTTCCTCTATGTACCTGTTTTACCTAGAATGCCTTACAATTTTTGTTACAATTTTAGAGAGTTCAAGAACTTTCTTACAGTAAATGCCTTATTTCTTCCACAGTCCTGAGGAGGATTCCATAGTCATGGAATTCAAATTAAAATATACATTTGAAGGAGTGTACCCTGTTTTATTTAAAGACTAATTCTCATTTTATTCTGACCATCGTTTCATTTGGTTTGTATAAAACTCTTTGATTCTTAACAGATTCTAGTCATGAGAAACATGCTAGCTTTCTTTCTGAGCTCTCACGAAGTGTTTGTGTATGTGTGTGGTATTGTTGTTTTTGTTGATGATGATGACGATATTTTTATTTATCTGTTCATCCATCCACCTACTCATCCATCTACCCATCCACCTATTCATCCAAAATATCAGTGTTTTCTGTTCTGTAATAGTGATCTTTATGTTTCTAATTTGAATTGAAGAAATCAGAAGGAACTATATTATATTAATGACAAATGTAAATGTTCTTGATGTTTGCAGAAGATTTATATTGGTGTGTGTAGGAAGCTTGGGGGAGAAAAAATATGGATTTTATAATAACCAACACATTCTAACTACCACATTTTTATTGCCTTTTAGGTATCGCGGCATTGTCAAGTTAGAGCCCAAGAATTAGCTACCATATTTATAACAATTTAAAATTGAAAATCCACAGAACTGAAGAAAGTACACTCTTTCTCCAAATCTGAAAGGAAAACAAGCTTAGACATTTTACACATCTTTGAATTCCAGTGGTATCAACAGTTACAAATCAGCTTTCTTCCCTGCCTTGTTTTGGGTGTATGCAAACCAAGTTAATATAGTTCACCATTTTTCTCTGAGGAAAATTTTATAACTTCATTTTTAGAAATGGACTTAAATGCAATTCTTCCTTGATTGAGCGACTAAGGCAGTGACTTTAGAATGGTACACTACATAGGAGAAAAATATATTGGTGACTCATAGGCGTTTTAGATAAAAGCACAGATTTTATACCACTTAGTGATTCACTTGTGACTTTTCTTTCTCTTGCTTTCTTTTAGTGTTTTATTCCACCCTCACTTATAAACAAGGAAAGCAGGGTCTGAAAAATAAATTTCTTCTTTTTCACTATTAAAAAGACAAGGAATTAATAATTCTAGAGAAGAGGGCTTTTCTAAGTGGTTAGTATCATCGTGATCTCAGGGACTCCCTTCTTTAAATAAGGTAGATAAGATAATTTTCAATTCTAAAGTCTGAGGTTTTTTTTTTTTTATTTTTCCAAAAATATATACGTGATTGACTGTGATAAACAGAGACAGAATTGGTGTTCTTACTGATGTTCTCAAGACAATTACTGAGCTTGTGTTTGTTGCAGACCAACCCTCCATCTTGTCTTCATGATATAAAGACAGCCTCTCTCCCTAACTGGAAGCTAAGGTCGACTGAAGTCTAGGTTAAGCTCTGGTCTGTAGGTGTGTGCATGGTGATGGTAGAAAAGCAACCCATACTCATTTTATTATGATTAATGAAGAGTTTTCTGTTATTTTGACACACTAATCATATTTTGAAAAAAATTCATCTATCCCAAAGTAAACAGTCTAATTCTCTTTTTATCACAAAAAAGATCATGCCTATTAATAAATGATTCATAAAATTTGTAGTTTTCCTATTTTGTGAAATAACTGTTTAAATAACAAGGGTAGACATATAATTTTAGTTTTATATCACATGCCATGATTATAAGGTGGAAATATTGTATTTAAGAATGTCAGGAGGAAAGAGCTTGGCAAGCACCATAGATTCTTTTGAGGATTTTGAAGCTGTCTTTTGCATTATGAATAGAGAAAAAAAATGCCCCTGCTTAGTTCTCAGGTCATGTTACCAATTACAAAATAATATGCATTGAAAACTCATAAATTTATCACTCATATATGTAACAAATATACTAAAAACCTTCTTTGTTTTATATGAATCATGTATCATTCTGAAATATGTACTAATAAGCAGAAAGACAAAGTTATTGATATTCTTTGTGGTTTCATAAGTTCTTAAAAACACAAATAAATAAGATAAAAATGTAACTTGAAAGAGTAAGCTGTATTTATACTTGTATTATGGTATTTCTTAAATATAACCACCTCTCAAACATAAAATCTAAGCAAGAACATTTTATGTAGTATAGAAAATAGTTTCTTGTAATAGATACAGAAATATGTAAGTCAACAAAATTAAACTGTATGCTAATTGGCCAACCAACAACTCATTTAACCAACAGAGAGCTAATCCACAAGTATCTGGAAATCAAATGGTGACTGTGTAGGTGTAAATGCATCTCTAAATTAATTTTCCAATAATAGATCATCTTTAACAGACAGAAACTTGGAAAAATAAACAAGCATAAGGGCAGAAGGATATTTTGTGTGTGATTTTAATAAGTATGATTTTTTTGTGTCTATTTAGATGTGTGGAATTTCATTAACTACACAAAGCATAATAAAAGTAAACTTTGACTAGGGCTTCCTACCTGAAATGGGTTTTGGTGTCATTACGAATAACTTGGATTTTTCTTAACTACTGACTAGTGTTATAAGGGCAAAGCATCTACTACATCTGTTTTGTTGAAAAGCAATTTTTTTCTTAGAGTAATTATACTATCAAATTAAAGAGTGTATCATTTATTTATTCATATTTATTTAGTTTCTTTATGCAAATATGCATATGTATGCTCATATTTTACATTTTATATAATGCATGCATTATGCATGTATATTTATTTTTAAAGTTTTGTTAGATTAATATAAATTTTCTATCAAGAGAGTGAAAAATTATTTGGCTACATTAAAATAAGAATAAATGAAATCATAATTCTTCCATCTTAAAATCTAAATCCTAGTCATAGATCATAGAGTTGAACTTGTTACAAACATTTTTAATAAAATTTCTCTAAATTATTTCTTAACTGAAATTAAACAACTTCACCATTGTCACATAATTGATTATTTCTACATTTAAAATTTTTATTTTATATTAAAAAATATTTACATGGCACATGCAAATGGATTTAGAAAGAAAGCTCTGATGCTAAAATTCAATGTCGTTTCCAATATGAGATCTCTCTGAAACACTGGAAACTATTGACAAAATTGTAGACTTATCTCAATTTTCTAAATGTATCCATCTCTAAATTCAAGACTATGATAGATTTATAAGAATTCATAAATGTGTAACCTTATGTCCTTGTGGTTTATATTGCATTAGAAAATGAAATTTTACTTCAAAATAAATGACAAAATTTTAGATATAAAGACATGGCAGTCAATCACAGATCATAGATATGCAGATGTAAATTTTCTTTGCTAGACTCTTCATGCAAAATTCTTCCATATCTCGTGTTTTAATCTACAGAGCAGAATCTGAGAAGAAAATAAAAACACCGCTGAGATGAATGTTGGATTACTAGTATAAAAAAGAAAATACCAACACGTTTTGCTAGATTAGAATTTTTTCAGAAGTTCATCTCTCTTGCCCTTTTTCATAATGTTCACCACATCTTCATGAGAAGTTTTTGTGCTAATGAATCTAGTAATTCTAACTTTATATTTAGACTGGTCTTTAGAAATTACAATGGTGATTTTGAGACATTAAAGTCATTGGTATTCATTCCATTCATACATATTCAGCTACGTTTAAGCTCAATGAGATATTAATATTAACAACCATGAGAAGAAATGTGGGTCACAGCTAAAGATCATGATAAAATTATCCTTTGGGTCCACTGCAGACATATACATGGTTCACTAAAAATGTTTGTAGCAAAAATTAATGACTATTGGTGCTTGTGTCAAACAAATTTCAAAGTATCAAGTGATTTTTAAATGCTATTTGTATGATGAAAAGTGGACTAAAGAACGTATTTACTTTCAAATTGCTTAAATATCAAGGACAAAATGGTTGGCAGATGACACAACAGATGTTAATTTCAGTATGCTCCTCTCTCTTACAATCCAGAATTTTCACAGCAATTGGAGGTCTGAGGGTGCTGGAATAGTTCAATCAAGAGTTATACTGTCTATAGCAGTTAGATATGAATTATTTCTTTTAATAGAAATAGCTATTTGAGTGAGAATTTCAAGAAAACAAGCATTTACTCAAATACATATTGGAAATATTTTTTGTTTATGAGGGTTTTTTTTTTTTTTTTTTGGTGGGGAGGTTGATGATCCAATGGATTTTCTCACGGCTTAATATATTGGCTTAAGTATAAAATATTGGCACTTAAATGGTATTCTCATGTTAAGTCTGAAAACATAGTCTCTTTGCTTACACAAATACCTTTAAAAGAGGGTAATTAGTGACCAGTGGCTAGGAAGACCTCTGTGTTGAGAGGTTATTCCTAAGCCTCTTGAAGATTCTCCATGTAAACAAGTCAGACCACATTACTCATTATCCCTCCTTTGTTTACTTGGAAAAAGGTTCAAACAATTTAATGAGAGGATTACCCATACTTCAACTCTATTGAAAAAGATTAATTGATATTTTCCTGTTGGAGCTTTCACCACTTACATTTGGCTTCCATTCTCCTATTGTTACTGATTCTGTGATCAACAGAGCAAAGTTGCTTTCAGTTTAACCAAATTTCACAGTTTAACATTACTCACACTAATTACATTTTCCCCTTGTTTCATAGACCTTGGGTTCCAAGGTCTATTAATTTTTTGTTTGAAGAGATATGTCTTTAAACTTTACTTATCTTAATAAAAAGTTTTATGACTAAATTTGTATATTTTGGACAATGTTGCTGACTATCTTATAAAGCAGAGCATTTACTCATATTGATATATTATAACTTAGAGTCAAATTTCTATGTAAATCTAAAAATAACAAAAATTGTAATATATGTAAGACATTTTAAAACATTCCAGTTTCTTACTATCTTGGGAATACAAATAAAAAACTAGATCCCCACCACTTGAGATACAATTCTGTGATAGAAATCTTTATAAATTTTCCCCAAAAAATGTGTGTATTATGGACATATGGCTGCATATTTGGATAACACCATTTGCATTTTTCAAACTTGCATTTTTTTAAAGCACTAGCTTGGCTTTTGCTGTCAGAATGGCAAACTGCTAGTGTAGTCATATAAAATTCTTAGTTTAACTCTTTGTCACTTTAGCATTTTATGTAATGCTAATATGTTCACCTTTTCTTTAAAAACTAACCTAGTATGTTGAAGGCAGTAAAATAAGATTTTTTCAAACCATGAAGTTTAATAATAGGAGGAGTCACATCACAGTGTGAAAAAAAACGAGTGTCAAAATTTGATTTTAGGGAAAAATGCTTTTGAAAATTATTGGTGGGTGGGCAGGAAGCATATTAAAATGGTTTTACTTTAAATTAATTTCCTGGAAGGATTTACGGATTTTGTAGTATTTTAGGATTATTTTTTTAAAGCAGTTTTAATTTTTGAACATTGAAACATAACACAATGCAATAGAGAACACTAAAGAATGATGATGAGGAAATAAAGACAATAACAATGCGACACTAGTAATTTAGAGGTTACATTTTCAAGGGAAATACATTTTCATTTGCTCTATGCTTTCTAGCATACATCATCAAATGTCTTAATTTCCTCCTTAACTTTCTTTATAATGTAATATTTAAAATGTGGCATGTTGTGCACATAGCCTTGCTCCAGCATTTTAAGACATACTTCAGTATGCCCCAGCCCTTCCCAAAAAACAACCTTATTTAAGGGAATCAAGTACCCACTTATGGTTGAATAACTTACTTGTCTTACATAATTTATACATATCAAAAACGATGTTATCTAAAGCGCATGTTTTGACTTATATATTAAATTTCCTGTAAATTGTGCTTTCAGATTGACATCACTAATAATCTTTTATTTTCAGATAACCACCCTAAAAATCCATGTTGCATCTTCTATATATGTTAAAATATGCACTATTTTAAATTTTGCAATATTGTGCATATATTTGGACATATTGCAGGCATATTTGGACATATTGTGGACATATTTGGAATATTTCAGTTTTTCTCTTAATTGACATACTATATGGCTTCTTATATTCCCAAGCCACTTCAATCTGCTTCTTTTGAATTATGTTTCTGCAATGTGTTTATCTAATTATTACTTATTTATTAGTTTCAGCAGAAGTATTTAATTAATTAGCATCTGATGCAAAGACAAAAGTAAATACCAATACAAATTATGCTGTTGAATAGGTAAAAATTTTATTGGTCCTAATACTGACAAATACAGCTAATCTTATTGATTTCATTGAATACATTAAAATAACTTAATAAAAAATTATTTTACTGCAAAGAAGTAGAATATAACCAATGCGTCAGCTATTTTAGCTTTCAAAACTTCAATGATTACTTAACATTGAAGGTATTGATTCTTTTAAATAGTCATCCATCCTATACTCAATACGACATTGTAATTCCAAGTTCAGGCATTTGTGTTGTTTACAGTGTGCGTGAAATCAGAGGATGTTCTTTGAAAGATAATCTTTTTTTAAAATTATCTTCCTTTGAAACACATTGAAAGGGTAATTATGGAAAAGCAATAGTCGCTGACATGGTTGTTACATAATCTATGCTAAATGATGAAGTATCAATAGTTAAAAAGTGATCATCTATCCCTTTAAATTTTGAGAATGTTAATACACATATATATTCAGTTGCCACAGCAGAGAGAGTATAGAGCTAATTAAATTTGTTAAGTAGATAATAAAATATCTTTAAGAATTATTTATTAAATCACTGAATACAAATAGTTTAATTCTAACATATGTAGCAGGCAATATACAAGGAGCCAGGTAAACAAAGATGAATTGGAGGTGATTTTGGAGCTCACCATCTGAAACTAAATTACCTATTTTAATTTTTATGAGGTCATTAGCACTAACTGCTCTCTACTCAAATAGGATATAAAAAAAAATCATCACTTGAAATTACTGAAAAAATTTAAGATAAAACAGACTGGTAGAACTAATATTAATTTCCAGTAGTTTTACCACATTGAGGTAGGTATTCACCCAAGTTCAAACAATGTTTCAAAGGAATAGCAAAAATCATTATTGAAATATGATAAAATATGATCATATTCTAATAATATACTTTAAAATCAAATATACTTAATCCAGCTATTAAAAGGCATAACTTAAACAGAAGGAACACAAGACTTAAACAAAGCAGAAGACAGCTGTCCAGAAATTATCAATTGCTAAAGCACACAGATTGTGATTAAATTTTAATGCAGCTTTTAAGAAAAGATTTTGCTTATCATAGAGAAAGAATCCCAGAGAAAATATTTTTATTGATTTCATCATTTTAGATGTAACTGATCCTTTAAGTAATTTTTCATGCTTTCAATGCCACTTTTGAAAGTGACTGCTAACACTGGACTAATCATTAGAGGGTATGTTCATTTAAAATTCTAAGCCCAAATGCATAAATTGTTCTCCAGTGCACTTAGAGTCACATCTGTTGAAAACAAAACATAGCATTCAATCCATTGAATAAAAACAAAACATAACTGTAGAATAGCTGGATAGTCAAATCATGTAAATTAAATGGCATTGAAAATGATATTTCCTATTGATTTTTTTCAGAGAACCCAGTCTTTGGAATTAAAATACATTGATTACCTTTTATGTAACCCAAATTAACAGTAAATCAAATGGATGTGCTGTGGCATCACATTAGTTTGAGTCAGAAAATAGGAATAAGTTTCCCTCTTTTTTTAAAGTAAGTAGGATGTCAGTGTTGGCTCTCTAAATAAATGTGCATATATAATAATTTTGCAAAAAGATGAGAAATCATGTAATTATTAAAATGAGAAATCATCATAGTCATTCTTTGTGTTCTTGTGTATCATAATTATTTAAACATGTGTAAGATTTTTGAGGACAAAATAAATAACTTTAGTTTGATTCCCTGGATATAAGAGTCAAAAATATATATAAATGCGCCCTGGTAGAGAAGTGGTTTGGTCATCCACCTTTGGCTGGTGCAGTCTACATACATGCCAAGGACCCAGGTTCACATCTTGGGGTTGCAGGAAATGACCAAGACCAACAGCTAAATAAAAGTAAATAAAGTGCTTCTTCCTCCTCATTTTTCCTGTGCCTGCCTCTGCCTTCATCCCTGCTCACACCTTTCCTTAAACAAAATAAATATAAATTTATTTGTTATCTAAAATTTGAAAATTTAGGAAATAATTGTATACATTTAGCTATTTAATTATGTCTTTATTAATTCAGTAAGTCTATATGAATATCAGTTAAATATCAGATATTAAGCTAGGTACCACCATGTTTGCATACATTTTTATGCATTCTCATAATAAATGAACATATATGGCTTCCATATAAGGCATAAATGTTGATTAATTTTTTCTCTAATGTATATTGTCAAGGAGATTGTTAATTAGTCTACTTAAAGTTAACCAACTCATTTTTTAGAAATGTAGGACATACCTTTCAAACCACATGAGTTTTTTAAAAATAAATTTATATTCAGATAGCATTGGTTTATAAGATTATACAGATTAAGTGTACCGCATTATAATTCAATATCTATATACACTATATCATGAATGCTATCAAAAGTTTCCATTCATCACCATAAAATTGACCGCCTTTACCCATTTTGCCCATACCCCCAACCCATTTCCCTTAGTAACCATTAGCCTGCTTTCTGTAACTAGGAATTTTTTTTTAGCAGTCATTTGTTTTGTTTCTTTAGATTTCAAATATAAGAAAATTACGTAGTTTTTTCTTATTTTTCTTAAAACAATACCCTGAAGGTTCATAGATATGTTGCAAATAAGAGGATTGTGTCCTTTCTATAGCTGAGTAGTACTCCATTCTAGAGTACAAACAGTATATGCATGTATGTATGTGTCTATGTATATTTACATCTATTTTTACATCTTTTTTATTCTTTATCCATTCATTCATCAGTAGACATTTAATTGTTTCCATATCTTGACTATCAAAAAATAATGCTACAATATTCATAGAAGTACATATATCTTTTCAAATTAGTGTTTTCCTATTATTTTATTAAATAATCTGAAGTTAAAGTGAGCTTTATTATTGCAAAAATACGATTTAAATTTTCATAACTATTTTGCTCTGATATTTTTTAAATTCACATTTTTACCCTACTTGCACTTCTCCCTATTGTACGAGTGTTCTCAATTGATTGAATTAGCATTAATCCAGTTGGTCACTGACACCACAGAAGAGTAAAACAACTGAAACTATTTCTACATATTCCAAATGTCTGAAGACATAGATAGATTTAGATCTAATTCTATAGATACTAATAAAGATAAATAGATATAGATAAATGTTTACATAGATATATATCAGACAATATATTGAATATTTCAGTTTTTAATCATGGGACTAGACCACACTGTTAGTAAATGAAAGAACACATTTTGCGTATTCTTATTTGTATTCTCATAAGAGGTCTAAGAAATCACACCATATGGGCATACATAGAGCTAAGAGAATTCAACTCAAAAAACAATGTCTATGTTCACTTACCTCTGTAGTATTTCATGAGTATTTCAAGACAGCAAGATATATTAATTTCTTGATGAACTAAATTGCTACTATTCATTCTTTGAAAGTTTGGTAGAATTTAGAAGTGAAAATACATAGCCCCAATTTGGGGGAGGTTTTTGATGACTGCTTTAATTTCCTTACTTGGTATTAGAGCTATTCGGATTTTATATTTCTTTTGATTTATTCTTGGAATGTTCTGTGCTTCTAAGAAATTTTCCATTTCTCCTAGATGACTCAGTTTGTTTCTGTATAGACATTTTAATACTCTCATAATGCCTTGTATTTTTTTGCACTATGTGTTGAAACTTTTCTTTTGTTTTTGATTTTATTAATTTATGTTTTCCCTCTATTCTTTGTCATTCTGGGTAAAGATCTTTCTACTTCATTTCTCTTTTCATATACCAAGGTTTTGGTTTCAGTGATTTTTTGATTTATCTTTTTTAATCTCTATTTCATTAATTACTGCTCTACATTTTGCTATTCTTTCTTACTGTGGATTTTGTTCCTTTTTTCTTCTATATCTAGTTTATTTTCAGTGTGACTTAGGGCTTAAAATTGTGATTCTTGTTTCTGGAAGTAGACTTGTATTTCTGTACGTGCCTCTTAGTACTGCTAAAGCAGGTTCTTAAAAGTTTCACCTTCATTTTAATTTGACTCCAGGTATTTTTCAAAATGTAATCCTCGATTTTTTCATTCAATAATTCAATAATTTTGCAGTAATATGTTGCTTATTCTCCACAATTCCCCCTTCTTTTCTCTCTAGGCTGATTTCTAGTTTCATGCCATTTTAATAAAAATGATGCTTAAGATGAATTTAATCTTTGTAAATTTATTGAGACTCATTTTAATTCCAACACATAATCTATCTTTGAGAATGTTCCATAAGCACTTAAAAAGAATGTGTATTCTATTGTTTTGGAACTATGAACTTAGTAAATATCTATTAAGCCCATCTCTTCTAATTTGTCATTTAAGGCTATTATTTCCTTATGGATTTTTCTGTCTGGATGATCTGTCCTTTACTGCGACATATTAAAATCTCCAACTTATTCTGCATTGTTTCCAATGTTTCCTTTTAGATCTGTTAATATTTACTTTATATACTTGGGTGCTCCTATGTTGAGTATACCTATATCATTGGCCTTAGATATGACTTTTGGAAATTCACTCCAATGGTAAGGGAAACAAAAGTTAAAATAAACAAATGGGGCTACATCAAACTAAAAACCTACTGCTACTACAAAATGAAAGAAACCATCATCAAAACAAAAAGCATCCTAGTAAATGAGAGAAAATCACATCGTACACATCATACATCCAACAATAGGTTAATATTCAAAATCTATAAAGAACTCATAAAACCCAACAACTATAAAACTAATAAATTTTAAAAATGGACAGAGGATATGAATAAAGACTTCTTCAAAGAAAGCAGATACAGACAGACTTCAGGCACATGGAAAATGTTCATCATCTCTTATTAACAGGAGAATGCAAATCCAAGGAACAGTGAGATATCACCTCACTCCTGTGAGAATGGTTATTCTTCAAAAGACTAGAAATAACAACTGTTGGCATGGATGTGGAGAGAAGGGAACACATATATTGTTAGTGGTCATATGAGTTGTTGAGGCATTGTAGAAAGCAGTATGGTGGTTCCTCAAAAATTAAAAATAGAAATCACCGTGAAACATTATTTACTGTGTCCAAGAGCTAGAAGCAACCTAAGTATCCATTGACAGATGAGTGGATAAAGAACATGTGGTATATATGTGTGTATATACACACACACAATGAATTACTACTCAGCTATAAAAAGATGAAATATTGTCACTTGCAACAACATGGATAGTTCTAGAAGGAATTATGCTTAGTGAAATAAATCAGAGCAAGAAACACAAACACCATATGATTTCACTCCTGTGTGGTATATAGAGAATCAAAACAATGGATGAATCAAATTAAACAATATAGATTTTTAGTCAATAAGACAAAATTAGTAGTTATCAGAAGGAAAAGGGGAAGGGAGTATACAAACCAGGTAAAAGGTGTCAAGTATAAAATAAAAAAAAAGATAGTATTGAATCATTAATGGTGAATTTAATGCAGTATATACAAATGTTGATTTACAATAATGCACATCCTAAAACTATATACTCAGAATAGTATGCTACTTTTATTATATATACACACACTTCTCCATCTCTTGGTTATTTTGTTTTTGATGTTTTGTTGTTCATTTGATTGGAAGAATGAGAGAAACTGGATAAGAAAAAGTGTTTAATATCATCTTCAATTTTGAAAAAAAAAAGGCAATCTACTTTAAAGGTGATTAGAAACATAATTCTTGGATTATATACTGTACTAACATAAATTAGTTGTCTTCAGGGATATTAGGTGTTTTGGAGTATAGTTATATAGTATGACTTCATTTGATTTCTCACAGAAAGAAGTGTTTCTTGTTCAAACTTAAATTCCAATAAACCTTTCATGTCATAAATTTTTATTAAGTTAGGGACATATTTATGACTTAGACTAATATTATAAACATTTTAAACTTCAAAAATACCATATACTCACTTGAAAACCTAAATTGTATGTGTTAAATCCTCCTGTTAGCAAAATGATATTGAAAATTGTCTATTTACTGACATTATAGAAGTCTCTACAGAAATACAGGACCAGTTACATCTGTTACTTAGGAAGATCTATAAGGATTCTGATAAAGTGAAGCATCTTGTTCAATGTCTCTATGCTCTTCTGTGATCAAGCAAGTTACCTATACTTCTTAGAAGGTTGATGACTACACAGCAAGTATAAAACAACTCATGCCCCAGAACCTGGAATCATTCCATCACTTATAGTACTTGTTTTTTATGACTACTTGCTTAATCAACTTTTGAAGTAAGAACACCAGTTTCACAACATTTCTATAGCCAGAAGAAATTCAGTTCTCTGATTCCTCCAAAATGAAGAAAATCCAGAGATTTCAGTTTTTCTGAGTAAGTGTGAATTAAGGGACAAGTGAATACTTACAAAAAATCAGGGAGATTAAAACTCTGTGTTATTTAAAGTTACCCTTCATCTTATCTACTTCTGGCCTTACCAGAGAGCTTTGAATATGGTTTAATGCAAAGTTTGTGTTTCTGAATCTCTTATCAAACTCAGGATCCAAATTTCCCTTTCACCAAAATGCAAAACACCTTATTCCATTATGCTTTATCCATGTGAGGCAATCAATTCTACTATTATTTTAATTAAAATTTAATCGTTTTTGTTGTCGGTTTATTTAAAAAGAACATATATATACATTCTTGTTTGCAGTGTTGGGACCCAAACAGAGGAAAGTAGAATTAGATAATTTTGATTATTAATTTAAATAAAGCTCAAAAAAATGAGGAAAACCATTCTGTTAAAGAAAACTTTGGTGGGATATCAATCTTTGTTGCCTGTAGCCCTTGAATATAATGGTTCATTGAAAAGATGATGCTTCAAGTTCCACATATGAGTGTGTTATTGATAGTAGTGTGTTATTGATAGTGAAAATGAGGTGTTGATTTCTTCCTAACTATACAGCTATCTGAATGAATCACATCACACTGTCACATAGTTCTCTTGAGCCCAAATTTGAAAGTGCAGGAGATAAAATGAAAGGAACTGCTGGAAACATCATTAACTCCCTCTTACCCGTCAAACCCTGGTCATTGAAACTTACCCCTGACCTGGCTTTTATTACATGTACTATGTAAGTTGAAATACATATCATTTTGTTGAAACATTGCTGGAAATAATAATAACTAACATTTTAGTAGTATTGAAAGGTTATATGCTATACAGATATTGATTTATTTTTTCCTCAAATCTTCATTGTCATTGTTAGGAACAAATAATTTACCTTCACCCAAAATGTGGCATTTTCAGTATCAGTGTTAGATAGTTAATGCTGTAGGGTTAGAATTTATAGAGAAGCGGAAGGGTAGATTTTTGTGAGCAACCTTGGGAATTAGAAGTATTTGTGTAAAAAAATCTCTTGGTAGCATGTATTCAATGAATTACAGAAACTCATTTATCCTTACTATGGCTCAACTATCTCATATGAGAAATGGGTAGAAAAATACTTTGGAAAGTTTTTGATACAATTTAATAAAATAATATACTGAAAGTACTGAACACTGTTGTTTATAATGGAATAATTACTGGATATTTTAAACATTAATAAAATATGATTTTAAGAAATGGTAGAAATACATGACATTCTGTACTGTTTCACACTAACCCTTTTCACAATTATAAATCATTTCATTCAGTGGAGATTATCCGCCAGGAGAAGTGAAACTGATAGCTTGACAGGAAGCCAGGTCCTTCAAAGTGACCCAGAGAAAAGCAAGAATAAAATCAGATATTAAAATATTAACGTACAGACATGCTGCAATTTTCAACCCGTCACTTTAGAGTCTAATTTTTTTCCAGTGACGTTAGTGCAGTTATTTAACTAAGAGTTTTCATGTATTTTACCTTGCTTTTTCTTCTTTTCTTGTTGGTATGTGGTATAATCTTCTTCACCTTCAATGTAAAGACGTTCATTTGCAAAGCACATAGAGATCTTTTCCACCAACCTATCATACCATCTAGATTTATAGAAGTTCTTCTCTTCCTTTCTTCCAAGATACATATTTGAAGATATTCTACAAAATAGTTTGAGTTAATACTATCATTTTTGCATGTCTTTCGGGAAGGATTTAAGTTGATAAATTGTTTTTTTTTGCTGTTGTTGTTGTTACTAGGGCCTTATTTTTTTTCTCTTTCCATCAATATAAAGATTATTGAAACACAGCAAGTCTAAGTTTTAAATAGGATTGAATATATTTTTGAAAACTCATACTTTTTACATTGTACTAAATGATAGTGCTCTTCAAAATCGGTTGTGTTATATTCTAAATAAGGTTAAAATGACATATAATCAAGAATTTTAGGGATCCAGGGTCTTTTTACATTAATCTCAGGTCAGATACTGCTTTATGAGTGAGCACAGTAGTTTAATGGACATTTATCGATTTAAATTAAATCATAACTTTGAAAACAGTAACTTGCAAACTTAAAACAGTAATATGATATTATGAATTACATCTTATGCACATTAAGAGATCTTAAAGCAAGGAAACCAAAGATAGAAAATATTGGTTCATATTTCAAACCACAATAAGTGTGAATATAGCTTCAATTTAATAAAAACATATAATGCAACTTTCCTTGGGTTGAATGTCTTAAAATTGCTCTTAGAATGGGTACTTGTTTTCCCATTATTGGCCACTTTAATTGATTTACATTCTAGTTTTCTCATTTAAAGATCACTTTATAGTATTGGGTACTCTTCATCTGAGTAATATGTTCTACTTCAGCTTAGTCCAACAACACAACAGTTTACATATTTCTGAATTTGATCTGAAAACTGATTTAAAAATCCATATGGACAATTCAATTTCTCTGAAAATATATACACACAAGTCTGCTCAGAGGTGGCTAAAATAAAATAAATTTCATTTTAGGAGACAGGAAGGAAGCTGAGACAAGAAAGTTAAGATTCTGAAGTAAATGGGTACTTGCTCTGACCAAGATCGAAACCCATCTCTCCCCAGAGAATATGAGAAGAGGGCATGGAAGACAAGCATTGGAAAAGTAGAATGTCTGTGCTTTTCTTTCTGGTGGACTGCATTAAATATTCAGCAAAAGAGGGGATCAGTTTACACCACTCTTCTTGTTTCTCATGTATTGACTGACAGGTGCTGTAAACATACATAGACAAACATGGTCCTGTGCTCTGAGTGCTCCAGTAACTGAGGGAGACAGTCTTTAAACTCCCAAAGTGATACACTGAAGATTTAGCGGACACACTGTGCTCAGATGGGAGATGGGACCATATACTTTCTGTTTCCCACAAAACTATAGGTACTTGCCTTTTGACTTTGATTTTCAAGGAAATCCATTCAGCAATTGCTTCAAGTCAGCCACATGCTGCTAAGGTAGAACAATCTTGTTTTGATTCTAAGGACTTGACTGAAACTCTCACTAGCAGGCTCTGATTAGTACTTTTGAAATAGTAGCAGACAGAAACAAGAGGGGCCCTCATCTTCTGAACATCTTGCTTTGCTGGTGGTAAGTCCCCAATACCCATCTCCAAGATCTAACTAAGGATAGAATCTCAGTGAGAGACAAAGAACTGACCTTGGCTTTGAGATCAGAACCCCTACGTAAAACATCCACTCATTCATGTCTCAGAGATGTCATGGTAAATAAATTATGACTGTTTATACTGAAGACTAAGAGGCTCCTTTTCCTACCATACAAGCAGCGATTTGGCTGAGATTGTATTATTCTGGGATACTATCACACACTACCTTTTTTCTCACTTGAATTGTACTTTTGGCTGTCATTTGCGCTTTTGAATAAAAGTTTACATTAGTGGAAGATATTATAATAGCATATCTCCTTTTCTTGAGTTGCTACACAAATCAAAAAGAAAGGATAAGGCCAAGACTCTTTTTGTCCTTGGAAAAATATGCCATCTGCATTTAGCTTATGATATTCGGCTGGGAACAAAATTCTAGCATAAGGAAGTCATTAATACAACCCTCAAGCTACACTGTAAATTCAGAGTACTTTAAATGCCTTATAATAGTCAAAGCCAGTAAAATCGACCCTGTATATTTTTATTTCATCTCTGTTGGATCATATGATATTTAATAATTGGTTCTGGCACCTCGTTGCAAATTATTATAACTTTGAGATTCAACAGTCCTATTGAACATATGGGCAACACAGCCTCAGAACATATATATGATACAGCCTCTCGAGAGGACCTTCTGTCTTGTTTTCCTTAGCTTAGAAGGGTCAGGTAAATTTTGTTGTGTCGTCATGTGCTAAGATTCTTCAATCTCTGTTTTGCAGGGTAAATGCTTAATGGAACTGATTTTTTTTCCCCTTAACTGTGAACACTTCCTTTCCAAAGCCAAAAGAGAAATTCATGCATCTGGGATGTAGTTTACAGGGCTCTTATTAAAGCAGTTAGAAAGCTATTCTAGTATCAGTGCACAAGTATTTATCAACTCAGAATAAGTTACATTACTTATTGCCATATTGTACCCTGGTTGAGCTGCAAACTAGTTTCTGAAGTCAGGAGACTGTCCCATGTTATGGAAAGCATATGATGATTTTTCACTAATCCTGGAGAAGATGGAAAGTTTGCAATAAAATACAATTGACCCCAAAAAACCTTTTATGTAGTTAAACATTCTCCCTTCAGCATTTCTTTTTTTTTCCAGCTCTACTCACAGTCACACTCTGAGACAATATTAGGAAAAGCATTTCCACATCAACAGCCCATTAAGGTTATTTTCAACATTCCTGCTGCTTTGCCTCTATATCTAGCCTGTGTGCCTTGATTTGCTCTTTTATTATTTCACATTAATTGCCATATTGTTTATTGCCATATTCAAGCATACTATAATATGGGCACAGTGGCAATAATTACATAGTAAGCTGTCCTTAAAAAGAGATGTCAAGATGGACAGTGGTGGGTGGAGTAGGCAGAAGGTTATGATTTATACCTTATGTTGACATTGTGGAACAGAGCCGGTTCAATTTCTCTTGATTTTACTATAATGCCTAATACTAATCTCTCTCTGTCATATAATTATTCATTATTAAGATTACTAAGCTAGAAAGTTCATGGGTGGGAGGCAGTGGTTAAAGGAACTTTTCAAGCACTTATTTTTCTCTTGCAACTGAAATATTACATTTTTAAATGGCATACTGATGGACAAGAATAGGCATGTGCTTTGCCTTTAATTTAAAATTAAAACCTTGTTTTCTTCAAAAAAATGTTTGGACAGCAAGACTTTTTACACCTATGCTTGTGTGTGTGTGTGTGTGTGTGTGTGTGTGTGTGTGTGTGTATTCTCTTAATATACAGAAAAATCATTTTGAGGCTTTGGAATGTGATGTGTCCCTGCCTTGCTTTTGTTATGGTTTCAAAAACTCTCACTGAGTCATCCTACCTTATGCATCAGGCCAACATTGAGAATCTTCTTTTCAATTAGGTTGTCAGTTTGTCAAGACAAACACCAAGAATCATCCTTCCCCTGGTAAATAGCAAATCAGACTCATCCTTGACCATCTGGAAGTTAAAATCCTTTTTATATCAGCAGAGTTGAAAGTATCTTTTACTACTGCTTTGCTTCATAGCATGGTCTGGCTGCTTGATATCGTGTAAGCCAGTAGGTGGAGTGCTTGCTAACAGTAATTGAATCTAGAGAACTTGAACTTCACATAAGTGAAAGACACTTTTCTTGCTATAAACTGCTAAAATCATATTTACACTGAGCTCTTTCTATGGATACAATTAGTTGAAAAAATATTATAAAGACAGGGTTGTGATAAATGCAGAACTATAGTTCCATTGTAGAATGCAGGCAAGTTGTGTCCAAGATAGCACATCCTGTGAGAGGCGTTTATGAAAAGAGACACTTTCTTGAACATTCAGCTGAATGTTACTTGGCAAATAGACTTTAGTCCCTCTTTCAAAATTTTCTATTTTTTCTGTCCAAAGGATAAAGCATTTTGGATTAACTCTACCTGGAAAAGCTTGTGTGGTAGAGGATTAATTACATCTGTGTGTTAATAATCATAGTAAATTCAGTATTTTTGGAGGAAAAGTTGCAAGAGATACCTCCATAATAAGGTACAACTTTCCCATAGAGTGTCTTGTTTTCCTTCAGAAGAAGGTTTTCAAATGTATTTAAAAGCTGCAGCTTGAAACTTGCTAACTACATCACTCTAAATCTATCTCTATCACACCTAAAGATGTTAAAGCAACATTTAGAACTCCAAGGAGAAAACAAGCAACAGAATTTAGAAAGCAGGAACCACATGGAAATAAAAATCTTCTGTCATTTTTTTAAGAATGTGAGTTATATGATGTGAAGTAGATGAAAATGCAAGAGTTTAAAAAAGAAATCTTGTTCCATATCAGGAAAGCTTACAGATCTGATTCTATGGGATGTGAGTACTGAAGTGCTCTATGGCTTAGAATTACCATTTCACCGAAAAGGACTTCAGAACAAATAATCGCACAGTATGAGATGACAAACACTACTAAAATTATGATCACTTCCCCTTTATTTAACTTTTTATTATAAATATGGTAAACTCTCCTAAATATAATTTCTGTCAGGACAGTCTTGCTTTTTTTTTTTTTTTTTTTAATTGTGCCATCATGTTCTTAGCTCATACTAAATTTTGGACAGATTTGTGTATCAAATATATGACTTTTTTTCACTTTGGGTTGGAAGTGAGGAATGGAGGAGAAGAGTGAGTGCTGGTAACTGAATTAGTCAGCCAAAGCTTTATGTGGTAAATAACTCTTGGAAGTATGTAATAGTTTTTCTCAAACCCAGCAACAGCTTGCCACTCTCTGCCTTTTCAAGCAATATCAGTAACAAAATTGAACCTCCCTCAGGTCAAAAAGCGTGGGGACTAGGGTGAAGGGGAGACTAGTTATTGCTGATTTGAAATAATGCAAGATTACATTTATATTTCTCATCTGAAGAATTATGTTCATTTTCATGAAGAATCTTCTATCAAATTATGGAATCTTGATGGACATTCACATTCAGTGGATTCAAGTGGTGGTTGAACACTTGACCAGAACAGAAGGAAAACCTTGGGGAATGCATTATTCATTTATTTTGATTATAAGAAGTAGTGTGAATATTGACATATTCTAATTCCAAGGCGAATCACATGATTATGGGACTGCTCACAAAAAAAATTTGCGATTGAGTTACGTTAAAAAATGAATACTTTTGTCCAAATCTTTCTCCATGTTCATTTATTTATTCAGGTTCTACAAGTATCATTGCATACTATGCTTATTTTTTACGCCTCTTATTTGAAAAAAAAATTGTTTGCTGTCTTTTTTGTCAGTTGTCATTTGTTTTACCTTGTTGTGCTTGCTTACCTTATTACTTCCTTTAGATGTTGACCTCATCGCCCTCAGTCAATGTTCCTCCTTTGATAGTATGAATAGGCATTAGATTTTCCTGAGAAATAGAAAAGTGTTAGCCACTGAGCTCACCAAGATTATATTCTCTCTTAATAGAAGCTGTTGATAGATCCTGAAGAGCTCCACACTTAGGGTGTTGACTTGTAGAATGAAATCCTCTGCACACAAGCATAGCAAAATATTTTGGTGAAAAGTAATTATCAGAAATAGTGACATTGGTAAATTAGTTAACTGCATTTCAGCGTGAAGCTTGAGTTACCCCTGCCCATGCTTGTTCCAGACCCATCTGAAATCAGCAATTCAGTTTAATGATGTCACAACATTTGCCAGGCTGTGGGCACTGAAGGACAGACACAGGATTGCTCCCATTTCATGAGGTTCTCCTCCTTTCTCTCTACTTGCAAACAGCCCATCTGTCTCACTCACACGGAAACTGTATCTTTGAAACATTTTATTATTTTCAACGTTGTTCTATAAAATAGGTCCTTAACTTTAGGTTGTCTTTTAGCAAATTCTCCTAGATCTTCCTGGCTCACTTAGAAACATTGCTATTAAAATGCCCTTGAAGCAGCGCATCTCACTAAAGAGCCCCAATACTATATATTTCAATTCACTTACTAGAGGGTAACCTTTTGTGAAATACAGATAGCCTACTTAAAAAAAAAATCACAACAAAGAATCCAACTCCTCCCAACCTCTAATATTTTTCAAAGTGTGAATTGAAGAGGACTTAGAGACAGATGGGTCTGGATGATCAAGTTACCTGTTATAGCAGCACATCTGCCGGGGCAGTCAATCACTGTGATGGCTCTGACAGGTCGATGGAGCCTGAGCAAGAACGGCTAATGCAGACAGAAGAACGGCTGGGG
This sequence comes from Solenodon paradoxus, assembly GCA_004363575.1. Lineage (NCBI taxonomy): Eukaryota > Metazoa > Chordata > Mammalia > Eulipotyphla > Solenodontidae > Solenodon > Solenodon paradoxus. The sequence goes on from RJWH01000316.1 coordinate 604,608, forward strand.
AAGGGCAGACCTCCTGCCTGTCTCCTGGGTTTGACTGGTCTGAAAGCTGTACTTGAATTTGCTCTGGTTAAATTCTGTCTGTCTATCGGCAACGATATTAGATGAAAGATTTGGGCTTCTCATTTCTTTTTTAAAGCCAACATATTGAACACACATGATTGGGAATGATTCGATTAGCACTTTCAAGCTGTCAGTCAATATTTGGTCGTATTTGGGGTATGTGGTAGGGAGTAAAGGATAAACGCGATTAGAAAAAAAAAAGGGGTAGGAGATAGTTAAAACTTAAAATTTCCCTAGAAGTGTCAAAGGAAAGAAATGCATACACTGCTGATTCCGAGCTGCCTACTTCTGTGAGCGCAGCATAATAAAAATTAGCATTGAAAATAGCAAAGGCAAGTCTAAGAATATTAGGGATAAAAATCAATTACATTGATGGGTGCATGTTACTTCATTTTTTTGCTGTATATTTGATCCTTCCCTCCCTCTCTCAACCATAAAGTGAATCATATTTATCAATCCTAATAGATCCAAATATTTGGCAATATCCCATGCTAGGAAATATGGAGCAAATAATTCCAAGATTTCACAAGATGTGTTTTAATTAAGTGAAGCATTAATTACACCACTTATGTGACACATTTAAGAATGCAGATGTTGGAAGACAATAGAATCGCAAAATATCTGATTCCTTCCAATGACTAATTAATCAGTTATTGAAATTGACAGTACGGCAGTACCAAAAAAAAAATTCTAAAATCGAAGAAATACCTAAATTGTAGGTAATGGCAGAAACTGTTAACACCCGTCAACCTCTAGAAAGCAAGTTACATTTACGGTTAGTTAAATTTATGTATTTATGTATGTATGTATATATATTTATGTTTGTATATATCTGGATTTTCTATTTATTATTAGGATACACATTTATGCATTTATAGTTGAACATATATATTTCTTTGAAATAAAAGAAAAAGTCTATCCGATAAGCATTGTTATTACCCTGCTGTAGAACTACAGTGAGCAAACATTGCTGAAAAAAGGGCAAAATGTTAATACATGCAGAACTGCTGTTAGTAGCGATTTTCTCCACAATGCCAAACTGATGGGGATTCGTGAAAGAGCCATTAAACAGATGTGTTGCTTTTCAATACATTCTTCAAGTATTTTTGCTCCCTCATCCACATTTTTAGTAAATGATGCTAAATGTTTTCAAAATATTACTATATTGGTTTTTTTCCTTGAATTTTTTAAGTGGACTCATATTTAGCAGCAGATGGTTTAAGACATCAGAACTGAAATGAAGTTAGTTATCTGGGTTCAAACTACAATAAAATCTCATACCTTACTTTATGGTATAGTGGAGGTCAGAGCAGGGATCATCATTTTCTTTAAAACACACACACACACACACACACACACACACACACACACACACACACAGACGCATACAGTTAATTCCAAACAAACTCAGAAACAGGACTTTTCCTAAATAAGAATTCTATCTTATGACATAAATATGTCTCCATGTATATTATTGCAAATAAAAATGAGTCTAGGCCTTTTCTGAGATTGCCAATTAGATATTTTTTCAGTTATACTTTTATTTTAAAAATTATTTGTTTAGAATAACACTGATAATAACTTTGATACAAATTCAACTAAAATACATCTTCATAACAAAACATCTTATCAGTTAACTCAGGACAACACGCAAACTCCTTATATTCAATAAAGTGGGCATTATCTTACAAAGTCTGCACAGTAGTGAATAGATAGTGTATTTTTTTCCTAGGGAATGTGAAAAATAAAATTTTTGATGCTTTGCTGCCAGAAAATAGATAATTGTGAATTAATTAGGAAGCTTTGCCAATCTCACCACATTTACATATAATAACAAATTTACTGAAATTTTGCCCAAATAT